>APFE031362875.1:26429-222640 GCA_000404065.3 Pinus taeda
TAATAATAAATATTAATATTAAATTAGAATAATACTAATATTATTAAATTAATAAATAAAATTTGAACCTAGGTCCTTTTAATCAAAATTAGCCGTTATTCAATATAGCCGTTGGAGACTCTACTCAGACTATTTAACTTGCTAAGATGGATCTGTTTCTTCAACTTGTCCTGACGATGAACCACACTAGCTGGTTCAAAACGCGTCGACAAATGGTTTCTCATGTGATTTTTGCCAAAAAATCTCTCAAAAATCAAGGGGTTCATTCAACCGTTTATTCGGTACCCCCACCAAACAGTCTAATCGTTTCCTTCGATTGGAATCAACTAGCAAGATCCTATCTTCCTTTTAATGTACCATTCCAGAACATAGTACAAGTGTACAAAATGATCGTGGTTGGCACTATCATAGATGAAGGGGTTTCAGTGAGTATCCTTTACTTAATTTCTTGGAAAGCGCTTGGTTCACCATCGCTTATGCCTGTGACACAAAATTTTTCAGACTTTAACAAAGGAACCAGTCGACCATTAGGGATCCTTTCGAAGTTGCCGATAACTTTGAAAAGGAAAACCGTTCACTTGAACGTGATGGTAGTCCAGGGACCGTTAGATTACAATCTACTCCTTGGACGTGACTATGTTTATAGCATGGAAGCTATTGTTTCCACATTCTTTCGAGTGATGTGTTTCTCGTATGAAGGCAAAATTATGCAGCTTATCGACCAAATTTCATTTCCCGGTTGAAACATAGCTCCAAGTCAAACATCATCCTTAAATGGTCTCTTTGCATCAAGAGTGTCTCTTCAACCTTCATTCCTTCCACCTGATTGCAGCGAGTAGTCCGGTGAATGTAAGGAAGCTTAGGGGGCATGTACCCTGGTCTGCTTCAGCAGATGAATCCAGCTGAAAAGATAGGTTTCCCTATAGGTTATGTGATTGGAAGTGTCATCTCACACTATTCACCTTTGTCTATCTGACGGACAAAGCCAAGGAAGTGTTTCGTCGACTCCGCTGACAAAAACGATCCTGCTTAACCGCAGTGACTTCCATATGGTTACCTAGAGACTCTCCTTTTCTCGATGACTAGGGGCATGCAAAACTTTTTATGCAAGTGAAAAACGACCAATTTCATTTTTTTAACTTTCTAGATTTTTTAGCTTTTTAGTTTTTTCAGCTTCTTAGGTTAATTGATTGGTTTGATCCACCATTCACCTTTGTCTGTAGCGCACAAACAAAGCAAAGGAAGTGTTTGAACCATTCAGCGGACGAAATCTTCCTACCTAACCTCACTAGTTCCTTAGCTTTATAGTTTTTCTAGCTTTTAGTTTCGTCGTTTCTAGCTTATATAAAATAAAGCTGAGCATATGTTATCATAGAGTTCAAGCTCATTAAAAATGAACCTACCAATGAGGGACATCTTCTGACTACTGAAAATGAGCAATGTTTCCACAAGGTTCAAGCTCGTTAAAAAATAAACCTGCCACTGAGCATAGTTTCTCCCGGTTCAAGCTCGTTAAAAAATGAATCCACCCTCAGTAAATAACCTTTGAGATTGCCCTTTTATCAGCCTTTTGAGCCTTGGTTGTGTTCCTACCATCACCTCCACTCTTGTGACTGATCATACACTTCCACTTGATTGTTTACCTTTTTGAGGAACATCTGCAATGAGTGGTCCTGTTAGCCACCCTCTTCACATCACCGTGTTTTGAGAAGTTCCAAGCTTACCCAGAACCAGTTGCTACTCTAAAACACCACTTGTTCCTCAAGAATGAGTCTCCTTTAAACTCTTTTCAGACTCGTTAAATATGAAAAAATTGTTGAGCTATTGGCCTTTCCAGCTCATTAAAGTAAGGGGAAGCACCATCCCTCCTGTACATTTTTAATCGTTTTGGACCTGAGGGATTATCCCACAAAAAGATCGAGCACTTGTCTTTTTTGGCTCGCTAAAGTGATCAAAATCTCATCCCTTTCATATTATTTTAATCTTTTTCGGACTTAAGGGATTATGCTACGAAAAAATACCTGCTGGAGTTTCCTTTTCGTCCCTTTTCAAACTCTCTAAACATGAAAAGGATCGAGTTATCCTTGTTGTTAAACTCATTAAAACAATAGCGGCAAACTTTTCCGCCCAGACAAGAACGAGTTTCATTGTCGCTAGGCTTGCTAAAACATAGCGACAGGTTTGCCCGAAGGGAAAATTATAGAACAAGAATATGTTATCCCCCTCAAGCTTGAAAAAAATAAAGAGGTACTGGATAGCAATGACTGGGGAAAAGGGAAGAAAAATTGAAGAATTTTATTGGTAGCAGGTCGCTCTTGAATATGACACTTTCACTCCATCACCGTGATTGAGTCAGGGTTGGGTTATTCCGTTCACCGGTCATATCACCATTTTTCTGCCGTACCATCCATCTTTTTGGGTTAACGCTACCAATCCATCTCAGTGTCGCCAATATGTTAAAGAGAAGTCATTCAGAGAATTCACCATCCAGTTAATGCCTCATCCACTACAATACCTTCACCCTCCATTTTTCATGATCGCCATTCCTGAACCTTGTATTATCAGATCATTTTCACCTCCAGAAAATCATTTGCTTCATTTCGTGTCGTTGATGTGGGATACATTAAGGTCCTCCTACGACAGGTCACTTATTGTCGACATCAGCTCATTATCCAAGAAGTTGACTTAGAAACAACCCTTTCAATACTTTGAAGCTTGCATGCCTCAATGGCAAGTTTCTCACTTCCGGCGACAGGTTTACATCAATGGCCTTCGACTGAAAGATTTTATGTGGTGTTCGACATCGGATCATATATTCACACCAGAAAAATTGTACTATAGTACCTTGAGGGTCATTATCATTATCAATGATTCCTCTCGTGCCTGTTAACAACTTACATAATTGGCTGGTAATCAGGCGATGTCTTTCCATGTTCGACTTCAGGACATCTTTTCACATGGTTTGACTTGTACATCGGGTGAAGATTGAACGAGTTTGAAGACCCCAGATCTAATTTCATCCATCCAGGCTACCATATATTTAGGAATATAAAGACATCAAAAGTACACAAAAGCTGCACATACGATCATCCAAGCTAAGGGATTATGACTCTACATATAAAGAATCACCAGTCTGCAACTACAGACGATTATCTGTCCTATGTACATGAAAATGAATTTATAAAGTTGAGAATGGGAATGCCCGCCTTAGCTAGATCATGAAAATAATATGACGATGATGTATTTTATTGTATCTTATATAGGTCATCTTCCAGTTCGAATGCCTCGGATCCTCATGATAAAGCATTTCACCCGACATCAAAAGATTTACGACTTCATGCTTTAGGGGGCAACTATTATAGACATATTTTGGCACTCCAACCCCAATCTTATATGTCGATAAACCAAGGGCTATTTAACCCCTAAAAGTGTTTTTTTCATACCCTAAAGGATCATAGTCAACTGATTACATCATTCCCGAGAAGTTCCACTTGAAAAACCACTCAGAACTGGCCAAAACTAGATCATACTGACTGCTCCAATGTTAGGGTGCGATACATACTAACTCCTACACTAGCCAGGTGCGATGCATACTGAAGAGGCCTCCTGTGGGGTGCGATGACCGAGAATGGACAAATGGCTGAGACAATTTGATAAGTGGATACTCATGGAATCTTCTAGAAACTTCTCCTATGACACTTGCCTCTCTGAATTCGCCCAGGGATGAGTAAGAGATCCAAGAAATCTCCAAGTGGAACTAAGAACTACAAGTGGAATGAATCTAATAAAAAACCCAAATATGAATCACGCCCTTGTAGACATCTATAAATGGATCCCTCATCTGAGAGATCTAAAGGCTGCAATTTTGTAATTTGTAAGGAAGTGTTGATAGTTTGTCTTTGAGAAGGAACATTGTATTGTTGGGTGATCTTGCTTTTCATGAGGTGAAAAGGGCTTTGATGCTGGGAGGATGATGCTGGATCAGATAGCTCAGGTGTAATTATTCCTTCTATTTTAATAAAGTTCTTTGAGTTTTCCTCCATACAATTGTGTACTTGTGAATCTTGTTATTTGTGAATGCCATTGTATGTTCAATGTATTTCCGATTCTGCATTGTTTATGATATAATAGATCGAGATGCTTTGATGGTGTTTTGTTACTTTGTTTCTATAGGTATTCTCTAAGCAGGACAAGTAGGATAGGAGTTGCAAGCTCTATCAAGGGGGAGAGAAATCAAGCAAGGAGTCACGCAGAAGATCCAGGTTGGTCCCTTTGCTTCTCTCTTATCTATCATACATAAAGGAAATTGCAAATTGCTTTGATTGTTTGTTTCTAGGATAGCTACCAATACTAGTGGGACTAGCAGATCGAAAAGACACTAGTTCTCCCGAAAACACCTCTGCAAAATTAAACAATAGTCAGTCTGTAAACAAGCATACAATCAACCTCTGACTATTTAAACACCTTTTAGACAAGAAATCTTTGCTTTGTCAATCAAACATTCTGATATAACCTTCTTTGAAGGTGTGGTTAATCAATCTCAGACTCTGATACCACCTAATCTGAAAATGGGATAGTCAGGCTTCTTGTCTAACTTACAAGAACCTCTCTCACTTCCAAAGCTTAAATGTTCCCAAGTCTTTATGATTAACCAATGCGGAATTAACTATGTGCTTGAAAATAAGGTGTATGCTTGTGTTTGGTTTTAAACTGTTTATGTGCTGTAAATTGATTTTCTTAAACTTATATAAAACATATAATAGTGAAACGGTGCAACAAATAACAAATACAAATAAGACAAGAAGTTTAATATGGACTTCACCCAAAACTCTTGGGCTACATCTCCTTGAGCTCTAGTAAACTCAACTAGGCTCTCTAGGATTATGGTCTACGTTCTTTTACAAGCTCCACGTTCAACTCCACTGGTTTACACAGAACACAATGGGTTCAGAACACCATCTTATCCCTTGGCTTTGAAGCTGTCAGCTTTCTGGCTCTAGGCTTTGGCTCTGGCTCTCAGCTCTAGCTCTGGCTCTTGGCTCTGGCTCGTGGCTCTGGCTCTTGTCTATGGCTCTTAAGCTCTAGCTTCTTTGGCTCTTTGCAACTTTCATCTCTCTGGATTTTCACTTGACCTCCAAGTGACCCCAAAGGCTCCCTTAGCTGCTCTGCGCAGTAGCTTTTCGCTCTCTCTGCTCTCTTGCTTTTGCCTTTTTTTCTCAATTGAGCTCCCTGGGCTCCTTTGAGCATTTTACCAGCTTTTCATCTTCCCCAACCATTTACTTGTGTTCAATCATTCCCCTACGGCTCTGTGGCTTCTCTGCGTTGTTTGTTCGACTGGCCATCTGGCTCTGCGACTCTGTGGCTTTCAAACGCCTCATCGTCTACCAAAAGTGCCCGCTTGTAGTGTGGAATGATGATCAGGAGCTGTTACAGAGGTTTTGGGGCCTTCTCATAGGAAAAAACCTGAAAACGGAGAAAATTCCATTACACGGAGATTTCTAGAAAATACACTGTCAGACGTGAAATCCCATTCAATCACCCCTAAAATCCCTATCGGGTCCACCATTAGGCAGTATATCGCATCGCATAAACGTTTTGGGTAAAATCCCAAATACACGAGAAAACATTCAAAAACACAACATAATCCTTTTTATCAGACTTCAAAATATATCGAATCTGACCTAATATCGCATCGAGTCCACCTTTGGTTGCTATCGCACTCTCCATCGTTGATCTACATGATCTCTGATCCAATGGTCGATATTCAATTTCGGGTGGCTTAGGAGTACGAATATTACCTACTTGAAAAAGGTGGTTTTACTCTCTCCTCCGCCAGCTATGTGTCGACAAGTGTGTGGGATTGGGCGGAGCCACCCTAATACCATCTACCACTTGAGGCCCGCTCGAAATCTGCCTTTATGGAACCCAAATATTGTAAATTGCGCCTAAATTCCCATTCGGGTCTAACTTTATCACTTTTGGGCATTTTCCTTTGTATTCTGGTTTTATAGCAGAAATGCGCTAATACACAGAAAATCTGAATCCCCGGATTTCAAATTTTATGAAATCGGGCTTTTAAATCCCATCGGGTATGCCCTTTATCGCTTATCGCAATCACAATTTGTATAGGCATGCTATCAGGAATCACCGATTTAATCCTGGCCCTCCATTCCTTTTGCGATCTGATGGATGAGACTGCACGTTGCGATCGCTTATTGCATACGGCCTAGGGGTTTTGTACATCGCCAATGCCAATTCGTCGATCCGATCATTAGCGATCGGCGAATCGCAATCGCTAAGTCTAGGGTTCTGATGTCGCATACATGTCTGCCTCCGATCTGATACATCGGATCGATGGATCGAGGTTTCTTCCGCATCCTGTTAAGTCCACCTCTTGGACCATCTCTGATGTGATTTCCCTTTATAAGGTTTTTTTGCCTATTTTAGGGGATTTTTCCTCTTTTTCCAAAGAACAAAGGGCATATTCTTTCTGTGATAACTTTTGCATCCTAAGTCCATTTTTTCCCATTCAAGTTGCAGTAGATTTAGAAGGAAAATATCTCTACCATGGGACTATTTCCAGGAACTTCCTTGGACTTTAATTTTCCTCTATGAGGAACACTTAGACTTAGGAGTCTATCCAAAATCCATTTTAGATCATGACCCAAGCAAAAGTTTTTCCAGCATTTTGACCACGCCAGACGAATTTGCAACATATCTGTTGGATTCTACGAAGTATACCTTTAGGTATCCATGCTAGTGACATCCAGTAGACTGGTATTTCCTCAAGAACTAATTTGATAAGGGTGAGCCTGCCCGCCCAAGAAAGCCATTTATGTTACCATATATTTATTCAGGATTTGATTTTTGCGAGCATCCACGATTAGTCTGCAATATAATACCCATTTGGCGTTAGTCTGAAACCCAAGTATTTCAGACTTGAGTCCAAGTATTTCCTGATGAAACCAAAATGCTGGGAGGCAAGTCTCTGTTCATTTGGGAGGAAGGAGCTAAAGATGATAGTTGATTTTTCGTAATTCAGATCCATACTCGTGGCTTTGAAAAACAACGATAGAATTGACTTGAAACAAGAGGTATCATGATAAGATCCATTTATGAAAATAAGAACATCATCAACAAATAAAAGGTGAGAGATAACAATCTTGTCGTTGATTTCCACCCCTCTTAGGGTTCCATTTATTCTTGTTGATTTTAAGAGTCTACAAAGGCATTCCATGATCAACAGGAATAACATTGGGGAGAGTGGGCACCCCTGTCTGGGGCCCCTCTTGGCATGGAAAAAGTTTGAAGCCACCCCGTTAATTAGGACACTAAAAGAAACAGAAGTGAAACAACATCCAATCCAATTTATGAATTGATGAGGAAAACCGACATGGGTGAGCATGAGTTGTAAATAGGTCCAGTTCACTCTGTCAAAAGCCTTGGGTATATCTATTTTAAGAATGGATGCTTTCTTGGAGAGGGTTTTAATTGAACAAACTATTTCTTGAGTGGTGCCTGTGGCTTCATGAATTTGAAGGTGACTAAGAAAAGTAAATTATTCTTTTGAGATCATCCTGGAGAGGGTTGGCTTAATATGAAGGGCGATGATCTTGGAAGTGATCTTATATATATGATTGCAGAGGGAGATGAATCTAAAGTCATCAAAATTTTGAGGCATGTCCACCTTTGGGATGAGGGCAATGAAGGAGGAATTGAAAGCCTCTGACATCCTTCCCGTTGTTCTGCAGTCTTCAATGTCTAGTAGAAGGTCCTACCCGATGAGATCAAGGAAATTGGTGTAAAATTCGATGGACCAACCATTCGGTCCTCAGTTTTTTTCTTTTCTAAAATTTTTTAATGCTGCTTCCATTTCCCCCAAAGAGATCACGAGATTTAATGCCTCTCTTTCCTCATCCTCAACAAACCAAGGCACAACTTCCGCAACCCAAAGGATCTCAGCTATATTTGTGATCTAAAATGAGGGTTTAACAACTTGTTATGCTTACAAGAACCTCCCACTCCAAAGCCTAACAAATATATGATCTAGCTTATGTTGACAATTGCGGAATTAAGTACTTGAAACATGTGTATGTCTTTTTTTGTTTTTAACTATTTAAGTGCTTTAAATCCATTTGTTTATGCTGATATTAAACACACATAACAACCATATAATGCAGCGAATAAACATCAACACATAACATCAAATTTAATCTAGAAGTTCACACGAATGTCGTGGGCTACGTCTCCTTGAGCTTTTGTCATTTTGAATTGGCTCTTTGGGATTATGGAAAAGTTTCTTTTACAATTTCCACACTCAACCCCAAAGGTTATTGAAATGAACCAATGGGCTTAGAAAACCATCTATATCTCTGTCATGGCTGTCATCACTCTACAAACAGATCTAAGGTCCCTTAGACTTGATTCCTTCAATCAGTGCACTGAGCTACCCTGAGCTTCTTGATGGCACTAACTCCAAAATTTTTGAACTGTCCCTGAAACCTCTTCTATTGTCTCTAGCACATATCAGATAACAAAAATAGACTAATCATTTGCTCAAAATGAGCACTTCATTCCCATACTAGGCCTTCCTCCACAGTTGGCACTAGGCTGCTTGAAACTTCCCTGTAGCATCTCGGCCTTTAGATTTTTTCAAATTCTTCTACAAACCCCTATAATGGATTCATAAGGCTCATTATAGTTAGGAATGACTGTTGGTTCGCTGAGAACAAATATTGGTAGCTCCTGCAACTGCCTCCAACCCTTGGTGGCCCTGAGCTCCAAAATCTCCCTGGATGAAAATATCCTTGAAGATGGCTTATTCAACTTCTCTGGACTATTCCATTGGCTTTAGAAGGCTCCAATTAGCCTAGCTAGGCTCTTTTTTAACTCTTTTAGGCCAAAAACTGCTCTTGGAGTGCCTTTAGGCAGTTCCCCCTAGAGATCCTCCACTAGTTTTGGCAAACTGGCACTTAACTGTGGTTAATTTTGGCATAACCACCCTTTTTTAGTGCTCCACCAAACTAACCATAGAACTGACCATAAATATCGGTGTGCATGTGATGGTTTTCAACTAGTGGTTAGGGATTAGACTGTTGAGCTGGCTGTCAACACGCAAACCGCGTTGTTTGTTGGCAATGACGGCATATCGTGGACATGTGACCAACTGTCGGGGACCGCTGGTAGTCCTAACCCCAGAACTGTGACCGGTTACATGTTAAATATAACATTTTCCATTGATATGTTAATAAACATGGTAGCGAAGGTGGCAATGCGCTCATTTGTCTTACCAGAGGCCACGGGTTCGATTCCGTCAAAACCCAACAAATTTTACTATACCATTCCAAGGCCATCTGGCGGCCTCCTGGCTTGCCATGTGTCAGCACCTGATTGGTCACCCAAAAAGGAATATTATGGGGAATATTCCTTGTAATATTCCAAGGAATATTCCTTGTAATATTCTTTTTTTAATATTTTCAAAAGTCAATTTATTCTTGGTCAAATGTCCATAAATTGTAGTTTACTGGAATTTTTCAAATTGCGATAACTCCATATGGTGTCAGTTTTTTGAACCATTCATGGTGCTGGAATCAGGAAGACGAGATCTATCTGGTCATTCAAGTTTGACACTCTTTTGAACACTTTGAAATTTGAGCTATCATTAAGGTCCTGGATCAATATTTGATCACTCCTCCCCATTAGGAATCATTTGGAAGCCAAAATACTAATTTACTAACCTGAACAGTAGATGAGAATACAACACCCTCTTCTTTTCAGCCTCCATACACTTGTCTTGCATGGCTAGTGCCTTTGAACCAAAACTCGAAGGTAGTCGACACTTCCCTTCTTGGATGCGCTTGTCCTCCTGTTAAGAATTCTCTTCCTTGAACTCATTCAGAATTTACAGAAGGTAGCTGAACATTGCTTCCTTGACCATCGATCCAAGGTGGTTCAACAAACATGATGTAATATCATGTTTCCAACAGAAATTTTTCCGAGAAGCATTTAGAATTTATGTTACAAATTTTCTTCTGACATCTTATCAAAATACAATAAAATAACTTGGTGACATAAATTCTTGATCCATCAAAATAAACAAATTTCACATCATGTGAATCATCATCATGGATTTACATCTTGTGTACAAATGATCGACTAAATCACAAGCTGACGAAAACATGCCTTTTCAAACATTTGGCCCTTAAAGTCAAGCATGTACAAAAAGAACTTTAAATATTCTTTTTCAAAGATGAAACACTTCATCATTATCTCCCTTTTACAATATTGGATACCAAATCAACTTTTCCAAGTCAATATGACATTGCATGCATGTTTAAACAAAACAATATGATGGCCGATTGCTTTCCATCAAGTTAATTACACATACATGTTCAAATACAAGGAAATCATTAACATCCCTGTGTTCATACATACCATTCTCATGTATGCATTCCATTCTTTAACTTTCTCTTAAGTACAATAATAAGTAAAAAATCCTCGATCATATGTACATGTACTTTCATATATGAAATGAATATTATTTTGCTGCAATAAAGTCAGTCTACATACTCAACTTTTCCATCCTGCAACTTGCATTGCATTAGCAAAGAAATGTGTCAAATCAAAAAACATGCAACTTTAATTGGATAAGGGTTATAGCCATTTCTTACCAATCCACACTAAATGTGCTTCCTTTAACTACACATCGACATCGATATGTGAATCATCCTGACACACGTTAATTATGGAAACTTCCTTTCCATTCTTGCCATACTCTTTCTCCACTTTCTTCAAATTTCGTGGAAGCATTGTTGGATTCAAAGTCCAACACCTTTTAGAAATATGTCCTTGCTTATGGCAATAAGTACAACACATGTTCATCTTCTTGATAGCATAATTTTCCTTGTCCAATGGACCTTTGGCTTCTTGCCTTCTTTCCTACAAACGTTTTTTGTATGTGGCCATTCTCTTCCAACATCTAGAAACACTATGGTTAACCAAACCACAAAAGGAACATGCAATTCTTTTCCAATTTTTATGTGGAAATTTACCATGCTTAACATAATCAAAAGAAGTGTGATTGAAATCAGATTTATACCTCTCTTTCAACTTTATTACCTTCATGAGAAGGTGAATCAAATGAAGAAGTAGCTCCCTTTGGAACACCATCAATCCCTTCAATGATTTTAGAGCTTTCACAACTCTCTGGTTCAAGTGCATGCTTATGTACACCTTCTTCCTACAAATGTTGTTTTAAACAATTGCATTCCCCAATAATACAATCTTTACACTCTTGAGGTAGAAGACCTGAAATGAAACTCCTTCTAGGAATTGTTTCAATTGCCTTCATGGCTGCTTTGGAACTTTCTCCATAAGATTGTCCATAGCCAAGACCCAAATACTTAGGCCTTTCCTCAACCATTATTGGCTCAATAATTCCTTGTTCATGTTTTCCCAATCCTTTTCCTTCATATCCCATTTTTGACATCAACTTGGACCCTATGCCTCTTGTATGTTTTTCAAAAGAACCAACATAATCATTCTTAGAGTAAATTGAAGACAAACTAGGATTGTTTACCTCTTCTTCAAGTTGATACTTAACTAAGGTTTCTTTGGCAACAAGGAGTTGTGTCTCCAACTCATGCAACTTTTCTAGGTTCATATTTGCAATATGAAGTTGACTCTCCATTTCCTGCAATTTGTCAAAAAGCAACTGCTTCTCTTCCTTCATGGAATTCAACTACTCTCGAAGTCTGGTGGTCTTCCTTTCATCCTCATACATTTCTCTCACCATATCCATCATGGTGAACAAGTCTTGCTTCATGTCTTCATTAAAGAATCTTGTGAAGGAGGAGGATTTTGAAAACTCACTTGTAGAAGTTTTCATCATCAAAATGAACAAAAGAACTTCAACAAAATTCACAAAGCTTTCAAAGAACTGATGACAAATTTCTGAACTAGATGGCAGTAGAATCAAATTCTTATTCAAGCATACTTTTGTAAACAAACCCTCTTATGCTTCAAGCGTTACCTTGAGGTCCTTTGGGTAAGGATAATGCCTTTAGCCCTTCTTCCTTCTTGTCCTCTCTTGGACCTAGCTATCAATAACTCTCCCTTCAACTTTGCAAACTCAAACAATAGTCAGTTTACAAACAATCAAAAAGTAGAATTTGACTATTTGAAAGGTGCTATCAATCAAGCATATTTCTTTGATGCCACCTGATATGAGGGTTTAAAAACTTGTTATGCTTACAAGAATCTCCCACTCCAAAGCTTAACAAATATATGATCTAGCTTATGTTGATAATTGCGGAATTAAGTACTTGAAACAAGTGTATGTCTTTGTTTGTTTTTAACTGTTTAAGTGCTTTAAGTCCATTTGTTTTGGCTGATATTAAACACACATAAAAGCCATATAATTCATCAAATAAATATCAACACATAACAACAAATTAAATCTAGGAGTTCACCCGAATGTCATGGGCTACGTCTCCTTAAGCTTTTGTCATCTTGACTTGGCTCTTTGGGATTATAGCAAAGTTTCTTTTACAAGTTCCAAACTCAAATCCAAAGGTTACTTAACTGAACCAATGGGCTTATAAAACCATCTATATCCACCCAATGACTATCATCACTTTGCAAACAGATCTAAGGTCCCTTAGACTTGATTCCTTCAATCAGTCATTGAGCTACCCTAAGCTTCTTGATGACACTAACTCCTTCAGAATTATTCAATTGTCACTGAAATCACTTCTACTATCTCCAACACATATCAAACAAAAACAATAGACTGAGCATTTTCTCAAAATGAGCATTGCATTTCCAAACTAGGCCTTCCTCCACGGTTGCCATTAGGTTTCTTGAAACTTACCTGTAGCATCTCGGCCTTTAGAAGTATCCAAACACTTCTGCAAACCCCTACAATGGATTCAGAAGGATCATTATAGTCAGGAATGACTGTTGGTTTGCTAAGAACGAATATCGATAGCTCCTGCAACTACCTCCAACCCCTGGTGGCCCTGAGCTCTAAAATCTCCCTTGATGAAAATCTCCTTGAAGATGGCTTCTTCAGCTTCTCTGCACTATTCCATTAGCTTCAGAAGGCTCCAATTAATCTATCTAGCCTCTTGTTTTACTCTCCTAGGTTGAAAACTTCTCTTGGAGTGCCTTTAGGAAGTTTGCCCTAGAGATCCTCCACTAATTTTGGCAAACGTGCACTTAATTGTGGTTAATTTTGGCATAACCGCCCTTTTTTAGTGCTCCGCCAAACTAACCGTCGAAAATGACCGTAACTGTTGACATGCATGTGATGGATTTCAACCAACGGTTAGGGATTATACTTTTGAGCTAGCAGTGAACATGCAAACCGCGTTGTTTGTTGGCAAACAGCTGCATATCGCAGACATGTGACCAACTTTCAGGGATCGCTGGCAGGTAAGACCGCTGGCGGTCCTAACCCCTGAACTATGACTAGTTACAAGTTAAATATAAACATTTCCATTGATATGTTAAGAAACACGGTAGCGGAGGTGGTAGCGCGTTGGTTTGTCTTGTCGTAGGTCATGGGTTCGATTCCATCAGACCCCAACAAATTTTACAATACCGTTCCAGGGCCACGTGGTGGGCTATGGGTTTTCCATGTGTCAGCACTTGATTAGTCATCCAAAAAGGAATATTCGAAGGAATATTATTTTTTAAATATTTTCAAAAATCAATTTATTCTTGGTTAAATGTCCATAAATTGCAGTTTACTGGACTTTTTCAAATTGCGATAACTCCTTGATACAGTGTTCGTTTTTTGAACCATTCATGGCACCTGAATTAGGAAGATGAGATCTATTCAGTAATTCAGGTTTTCCACTCTTTTGAACACTTTTAAATTTGAGCTATCATTAAGGTCCTGGATCAATATTTGATCAATTTGCCCCCCTTGGGCTTTTATAAATGGATGAGAAATGCCTAACACCCATATCCGCAAGTTGTGCTAGCATCTATTCCATTTTGGCCTTTTAGTTCCCAGATTGTATTAATTGCTTTCTTACCTCTGGAAAACTGTTGGAAAAATTTTGTGTTCTCATCACCTGACTTTAAGCATACAACTTTTCTCTTTAGGCGCCAGGTTTCCTCAGTTCTTCGCAACAGCCTGATCCTTTCTTTTTCTAGTTTTATAAGTTGGTCCTTTGATTGTAGAGAGGCATAACTAGTCAGGCCCAAAGATTCAAGATGTTTTAGCTCTATTTCAATCCTGACAAGTTCCTCCTCATCCCTTTTCTGCTTTTCCTTGATCCATCCGATAGATTTTTATTTTAGACGGGTTAGGTTGTTTGATATGATAGTCGCTGGGAGCGGACTAGCTTCCCAAATATAGTGAGTCCAGCTATCCTTGACCAAGACATGGAAATCCTCTTCGCTGAGCCATGCTACATTGAATTTGAAGGGGGAGCTCAGTTTGAGATTTGCATCCTCGATTTCTAGGAAAATCGGGGAGTGGTCTAAGCATCCCCCTAAACCAACCAATTGGTGAATTTGAGCTAGACGATTTATTAAGGGGGATTTGATTAGAAATTGATCTAAACATTGAACTAGTGCATCCTCCCCTATTCTGTGGTTCCTCCAGGTTGGCATAATGTGAGGCGAATCAATACTTATAAGGTCGTGTTCATTCAACAGATTCTCAAAAAATCCTGTTAATACATCCGATTGGGCCCTATGATCCCATGACTCAGCCAACCCAAGTGATAAATTTAGGTCTCCCCTAATGATCAGGTTCTCGGCTTGCATAAAGTCTGCCTGAAATAGTCACTCCCAGAAAACTTCATAGTTCTGACATGGGCTGTAAATATTAATAATCCTCGGGGGGAGGTTGAGCGCGGTGGAGATGAAGTCAGCTCCCAGGAAAGCTTTTCCACCCCAGGCATTTAAGATATTGAAGGAAGGGTTTTATAGCTTTGTGTATAGAGGGACCATCACCTAAGGTTTCTTGTAGCATAAGGAAATCCAAATTTTCTGATAAACACAGTCTTTTCAATGAATTTTTTTTTATGGTGCGGGCCAAAGCCCTGTAGTTGAAAGAGAGACCTTTCATGGGTCCACCTTTTCAGGGTTCCCCTTTGCTCTAAGGACCTGATCTATGGGAGTCTAAATTCCTGAGGCCACCTCGAGGCTGGCCCTTTTGATTGCTTTTGAAATATGATATTGTCTGCCTCGGGGGACCTTGGGGGGAAGGGGTGGAGGAGAGTCCTCATCCAGTCCGAAGGCATGGAGGGAGGGTGGATTGCAGTGCAAGTTGTAATGGTGAGAGAAACTCGAGGCTGAATCCCCAGAGGGGTCATGGGGGTGAATTTATGGACTATAGAGAAAGGGGAGCTCAGTATGGGAGCAAGGGAAGATGCCACAGGGCAGATGATAGGGCTGAACTTAACACAATTGGAAGCAAAATTTAAATTACAATTTGTAGGAGAAGAAATAGTTAGCATACAATCATTTGTAAATTGAGTATGGAGGGGAGAAGAGGTACCTGAAAAACCCAAATTATCCTTGGTGCGCGCTCTGGTAATCGTGGCTTTTGTGTTCCAGTTGTCCGTCTCGGGGTGCACAGAAGATGGCCCATCTAAACCTTTTCTCAAGATGCCTTGTAGCGCATTGAGGTCCTCCATCCCCAAATCAGTTTGAGTCCAGGTAGCTGCAAAGCGTTTTTGAGAGCTCGGTTTGCACCTAGTGACCAGAGGACATGACTTGTAAAGGTGGCTGACCTCATGGCATCTCCGACACTTGAAGGGGATGCCCTTATAGTCCAGTTCCTGCCAACGGATAATAGCTCCCATCTGAAAGCAATAACTTTCCACCAGACCCTCCCTTGTGTCTAGGTAAACAAGTATTTGAGCCATTGCCAAGACCCCTGAGTCCATGTATGATTTTTCATGATCAAGGTATGTGCCTAAGTCATCACCAATTACCCAAAAAATATTCTAAGACCAAAATTGCAATGGGAGACTCAGCAATCGAACCCAAATTGGCCCTGCTCCTAGACTTTCCTTCTCTGGGTCGAATAGAGGTGTCCAATGCTTGAGGAGTACTGGGGTCATCTCCAAATTCTAGTATCAAGTCAGAACCCAGTTCACATCATTTGGCTCTAAGAAGATTAGGGAAAACCAACCCCTAGAAATTGCAAAAACCATGGGAAGTTGTTCCAGTACATTCCCCCAGACCTCCATTGTCCACCAATTCAGATGACACGGCTAATAGTTTCTACCCCGAACTTGGCCCACCAAAATTGTGCGCTTTGTCAATGCCACTTTATCCATGCCTATTCCTTCCACGAAGATGAGTAGTTGACCCCTTTCCCTTGTTTTGGATAGCTTGGACTTCTTACTAGAATTCACCTTTAGGACTTGGTCAGAGAGTTGTTGTCATTGAAAACCCACCGGGCTTCCATCCGAGTTCGATGCACGGGTCTCGTCCCCTTCCTCTTCCTCGTTCACTATGCCTTCAAAAAAACCCTAGGGCGGAGCACTGCTTTCAGGATCAAAATTTGTGTATGCTTCTGGGTAGGGTTCGGTCATGTTGGTAGGGGTGTGCAGTGTTGCTTGAGTATCTTCTAGGGCATTGATGCTGAGACCTAGACCTTTCATTCCTATACCAGGGAAACCCTCTCTATTTTGAAAGCCAACAGCTTGCTGGTTCTATCTGCTCCAAGTTAATAGATCTGAGGGCGAGGGAATTGATAGGAAAGGAGAGTTGGTGCCTTCAATGAGGCTTATAAACCCCTTCATGACTATCATGTCCAGTTGAGTGATGTCTAACCCCTACAATGACACTTCAATATCGGTCATCTCTGACCCATGTTCACTTGCCTGCTCTTCCGGTGGGGTGGGATTAGCTAGTCTATGACCAACTTGGGACAGCGGGCGAGATGCCACGAAAATGTCAGAGTGAGAAAGACTGTCCGAAGAATAGTCTACTAACTATTCCTCGTAACCCTCCTCCTTTCGAAACAACCAAACCCACTTGAACACTACTTGAAAAGAGTGTAAACGTCCAACTATGTCTTGGAACAATGCGAATAATTTGGGTCAAAACTCGCGAAACTATCGTGAAAACTCCTTGGAATCGTTGCGGGTAGCATTAGAACCCCAATCTTGGAACCGTGACAGGTAGCACCCAAAAACCTTCCACTTGCAGAGGGGTCATGCTATCAAGGTGCTAAGGTGATGGCAAAACGGTTATGTGTCGGAAATACTCTGACCAGTAGCATGCATGTGCCCACATGAAAACAAAAGTAACCAATAGTGCCTTAAGGTTATCTTAACACTTGCTTAATATTAAGCAACGAAAAACTCGTGAGCACTCTGCTATATTGTTCCCATTCCACAAAATCTCATTAACCAGAGTCTGAGCACTGTAGGGTTTCGTGCAGGTTCAATCTAGATTCGTGATTAAATCCCTTCGCCTTCTTTTTACAAAAACGTCAAAGCTCCATTTCGCCCTCATTTTCTTGTCCCAGCCCATTTAATTCACCTAAATATTTACTATTGTATTGATAGATCATACATATTCATTCTAACTAATTTTTTTTTCAAAAAACAATTACATATGAATAAATGTTATTTTCCATTGTATTATTTACTCTTTTTGAATATACTCTTCTACCCTAAAAATTGTTATTATAAAAAAGCTATGATCCCCAATGATAAGCATTCTATTAGCCCTAAAATTTTATGGATGCAAATCTTAATATATTTGTTGTTTTTTTTCATTATTTTGTAAGTTGATTACTGTCAAAATTTTAAATTACTTCATTAATTGTGGTTTTAGTCAACATTGGGGGCACAATTTAAATATTTCCAAAAGAAATGATAAAAGCATGTAAACTAACAAACAATTAAGTTGAAAGCCAAATTATCACAAATTCCAAATTAAACTTATAAAAAACTTAGAATTAAACAAATATGTTAAAATTTTAATATTTAAATTATAAATTACACAACTGGAAATACTTGGTTTTTAAGTATAAAAATATTTCCACTAGAAAAAAATGTGTAAAATTTTTTGTGAATCTTACCAATCATATAGTAAAACCAAGTTTGTTATTAGAGTAGGCCTTCTTGATGTGATTTGCATGAGTGAATGCTAACAAGGGACAAGATCCAAATAGGAGAAGGAAAACTCAAATCCTTTGATCCCGAAGTGGGGCGTGCAACATGAAGACGGAACATGGCAGAGGAGGAAGCTCAAATGGAGGAAGAGTGAAATTATCGCAAGATCTTCTTCACCATGGCAGAGAAAGTTGACAAGTTGTTGTAGAATATGAGAAGACTATCAAGCTTGAGAAGAAAGAACTAGATGATCATGCATCGGTAAATCATGAAGGTGGAGGAGAAAAGCGTCCTCCCTCTTTGTCCTCCAAAGAAAATTCTTCTTCTTCCTCTTCTCGTAATTCTAACATGCATAATAGGAATGCAACTAAAAAGCCATTTTTCAAGCTAGATGTCAAGTTTGATTTACCTATATTTAGTGGAGAATATAATGTAGAAAAGATAGATAACTGTATAAGACAGGTTGAAGCATATTTCCGCATACAACAAATCAAAGAGGATGAAGCCAAGATCCAGCTAGCATCCCTTCTATTGAGTGGCACTGCTCTCGTCTGGTGGGAAGAAAAGTTGTAGAAAGATGGTAAGAGTAGTCATAAAATTCTTTCATCTTTGCCTGAGTTCATTTATTCTTTAACATCACAATTTTACCCATTGGGTTACAATTAGAAGGCCATGATGGAATGGCAACATTTGAAACAAAGTAAAGGTCAAACTTTTCAAAATTTTACAGAGGAGTTTACAAAACAAGCATTAGCATTGATTGTTCCAATAGAAATTTATGAGATGTTTATGAAATATATTGTCTCTTTGCATAGTTATTTGTGTCATTCATTGTTATTATTTGAACCTAAGTCTCACAATGAAGCTAGTGTGAAGGTTGTGCATCTTGAAAGCAAGGGGAAACATGAGAAAGATGACTGCCCGAAGAGGGTAGAAACAACTAAGAGAAGATAACCAAATCCCTCTTGTACTCATTGTGAAAAAGAGGGACATGATGAGGAGCATTGTTGGAAATTGCATGTAAGATTGAGGCCAAAGAGGAACGACAAAAAAGTGAAGCAAAAGATAGTTGCAACTCTGCAACAAGACCTAGAATCTAAATCAGAGGATGATGAGAAGATCACAACTGTGTGATTTGCTGGTGTTGGACCAATTGACCTCGGATCAGACTCGAGTGACTAAAGGAATATTGCAACTCTTGGGATTGCAGAAGATGGATCTATTGACTTGGGTTCCGATTCAGGCAATGAGAAAAATATTTCAACATTTTTCGTGCCAAAAATGAAAAGGGCACCAAATGCGGCATGGCTCCAAGAACTCGAAGAAATCAACCAAAGCATTCATGTAGATAATGTCGAACTAAGGAGACTCCTACAATAAGTATAGAAGGAGAAACAAAGGTTGCAACATTTGGTACAAGCCAAGGAGGAGGCCTTGGAAAAGTTGCAACATAACAAGCTTGAGCTAAAAATCAGCTATTCAATTTCATGTACTGTTTATGATGATGATTTTGCTGCTTTTGAGAAACATGCTACAGGAATTGGATCCAAATTGTTGAAGAATATGGGGTATCAAGGGAAATTCCTCCACATTAGTGGCCAGGGCATTGTGAATACCATCAAAGTAGAGGAATTGCCTCATTATGCTAGACTTTGGTATGTTAGAAAAGAGGTTGGAGAACTCTCCAAGACAACTAATGACCAACCAACAACGGAAGATGGGAGCACCTCATAACATTCCAGTGATAGTGAGGATTCCACGAGCACCTGTCAGAGGCACATTAGGAATAAGCATACCATGACGATCAAATAATTTTGGAGGAGAAAGAATAATTATAGTTACTGCAATGAGGATGGACACCAAAGAGTTGTTTGTCAGACACTCCAGGCCCAAAAAGCACCTATAAAGAAATAATATGGTGAATATGTTCAACAAGTGAATCTACCATAGGGAGATGACCCATTCACTTTGTTGAGTAAGAGATGGTTTTACTAGATATGGTAGTTTGTCATGGCCACATTTTGTAAATCATGTGTTGCAATATAATTGTAAAAGTGATGATGTGTTTTCCATTGCTTGTTAAAACAATGATGATGTTTTGGCCTTTTATTGATAGCTGGGGTATTGGTTTCTATTATAATGTAAACTTGACCATAGAGTGTATATTATAAACTCCTGGAAAGTATGGGGTTGTTTGAGTCATGTTTTGTCTTGTATATAAAGAATGTACCACATGTTTGCATGGAATGTAGATGTTGAAAGTGTGGCTTGACAAGGACAGAGGAAGTGTGCAAGATGTGTTTATGCTTTTGGAGGAAAAAAAGTTCCTCAATGGGGAGGAATGATCTAGGTGGCTCCAGAAATGTTGGGAATTCAGAAGTTGCTTTGGAAAAACTCCAAAATCAAAGTCATTGGATTGAAGTGGAATCAAGACTAGATCGTAGTGCTTATCATCCTAAATCGAATGGCATGAACAACACTCAAATCTGAGTCTGTATGCTCAAGATATTTGCAGTCAAAGTTTTGGTCAAACTAGGCCTAGTGGCAGCCACTCATGAGGAAACAATTTGGAATTTATCGACGCATGGATTCTGGCCATTGGAACGGGTGAATTTCTCGCCTCTTTGATTTTTTCGGTAAACGCAAAAATCCAGTCAATTTTTTTGACTAATTATTTTATATTAAAAAAAAATGGGGTGGTGGGCTGCCACCCCCATCACCCTTCCTAATAGTGTGTGTGTGTGTGTGTGTGTGTGTGTGTATATACATACACTACACACATACACACATACCACACTACACACATACACACACACACACACACACTACACACACACACTACATATATATATATATATATATATATGGGTCGGGGCCTATAGCTCTAACCTCAGGCCTCGCCCAACATACAGTGACGACCAACAAAGATGGAGTTGGCAGGGCTTAAATCCGCGTTGGTCGGATGGTCGGCCCACCGGTTGTGGTGACTCCACAAACTTCTAGCCATTTTAAAAAACGGACCACAAAAACTACTGAACAACCCATCGTAACAATAGATCATTTAAAAAAATTGATGGGTTGGTCATGGGTTGGAACCCGGGCCACCCTCCAACCAATCACCATAATTAACCAACGTGCCATCACAAGCATCTTGGATAATTTCACCTAGAAAATTACTTTAAAACCGAAACTCGTTCTTTCAATAGGGGGAACAGAGAATGAACAGAGGTCGAGCATGAGGGCTAAGGGTGAAACCTTAACACAATGGCCGAGGTAGAACCATTCCTAGCACGTTTCTCAAGACAATATCTTGCAAGAATATTGTTGATGCTTAAAGAATCTTTAGATTCCCTTGGAGGCTGATTTTTTATAGAGGCAGAATGATGTTGAATTTATAGTAATTTTTCTTAGAATTTCACAAGGAGTGCAGTAGTCTACTCATAATTCTTATCTGAGCAGCGGATTTTTTTCCCATCTCCAAGAAGGAACCTTTGGGGGAATCTTTGAGATTCCCGTGGTTCCATATTTGACAGAGTCAAAAAGGGTCCAAGTTTATAGTTGTTTGACATGATTTCACGCCACGAATCCAATGTTGATGTCTGTTTTTGCAATTGAGCTTTACATTTTCAGTCCATGTCAGAAAGTGGAGGTATAAGGGTCATTTATGTAATTTGATTGTAATTTTATTTCTATTGTCATTTAATGAAAGAGGCCTCCCCACATTGAGCAGAGCCCAGAGACGTAACCCACATTGGGTGAACTTCGTTATCAAATTGTTTTGTGCCTTTGATCTCATGGTTTCTTTTGATTTATGATTCTTTCATTTGTTTATGTTACTTGGTTACATGCTCTTTTAAATGTCATTATGTATGCATCCGTGAAGTAAAAGACCCAGATCAACTTCACAATTAGGGCTTTTCATTTTGAGAATTTTAGATTTAATGGATTTGTGCTACTACATATAAGGCGTTTGGCATGTAAAGCAGGGGGACCACTTATTGAATCATATCCAAACCCTGTTGGCCCTGTTCGTTTAAAAAAAAGATGAATTCTATTTATCAGTGCACCTCTACAAAATAGCACCATTAAGTCCAAAAAACTTGGGTTTAATTTTTTATTTTTTATTGTGATGACCGTAATTTTATCGTTACATATTGCATCTTCATAATTTAAAGTTCTTTAAAAAAAATAATTTTCATTATCGGTGCTAGACAATTACACGCCCTTGCGTGTTTACTAAATTTAATGCACTAAGGTTTTTAGGCACATAACCCCACTAGTTACTAGACCTCTTTTTTGCTGAAAATTATGTCATTTATCTATAAAATATATTTAATGGATTATGTATTGAATGGTACAAGTTGTATATTGATAAAAAAAATGTCTAAGAATTTGTCAAGTAACAAAAATACTAATTAGCACAATAATAACACATCCAAAAAAGCAGAAAATGCAAACTCTTTGTAAATTCTTTACAAAATTAATTGTTTGAGCTATATGTAAGTTTAACTAATATGTATTGGTTACTGTGTGTTATGAAAAGCCAAAAAATGAGGAAGCTCGATAATATTATTTTTGATTTAAGTGCAGAAGAGTGTAGACGCCTTATAGAAAAATTACAGAAAGATGAATGAGGGGAATGAAAAAATATTATTCAATATGAGTTTTTTTTTTTGAATTTTCATTAATAATATACTTAAGGATATTATATAACATGTTTCAAACATTCTATTAATTCATATATCTTTAATGTTCTACAGGGACCAAAAATGAAGAAAAATAATGTCGTTCTAAGAAAAAAATTATAGAACATGCAAAGGACGATGAATTGGTCCTTAGCTCATCTGAAGTGGTGCAAGAGGTTAATGAAAGAGGATTTTTTTTTACAAAACTATGAGTAATATAGTAGAACAAACGTATAGATGTACTTTCCACTTACAATATAGAAATCAATCCAATGATTCCAAGAATCAAGTTATATTGAAACTACAGGAAGTGTTTCTAAAGCAATGGTCAATGAGACCGATCAGAATTGCAATAACAGAAACATACAACAACAAAAAAAAACCATTCAATATGTAATATTCTCAATTAAAATGCTTTTCTAGAATGATGTGTATATATTACTACAAAGCATTCATTTATTGATATCAATCTTATTATAATTAGTTTTCAAATATTAATATAAAAATAGTTTATTACTTTTATAGGAAGATTATGAAAATCTCAAAAGATGAACGAGTTGATATCTAAAACATGCTAGTAGGAATGCCCAAAAAAGTGTACAAGGAGACGATTAAAGAAGTTGACATAATTGCATCACGTGAGGAGCCATGTCAACAACACCATGTTTCAATGTATGTAATCATTGATTTTTTCTATTTGGTACATTTAAACAAATAGTTTAGCATCAAATATTAATTTTCAAGTACTTTCTTGCAGAAAATAAAATAAAATGGAACTCATTCAACACATAAAACAAGATGACAAGGAAGAAAAGGTTTGATATCAAAATTGTGAGTAGTTGTTAATATTTCCTTATAACAATAGAAATTAATAGAAATTTGCTACCATTGATGAAATCAAATTGAAATCAAGAGATTACAAATTTGATCTACTATTCTACATAATATAAATCAAAATTTAGAAACAAATGCAATGACATGCAACCATCAAAACCAGAAGAACACAATGATTTACAGGGGAACCCAACTAGGAAAAACCCCTCTGCCTCTTTTCATTAAGAAAATGAGAATGAGAAACTATTACAATGTCTTTTTTCAAATATGAAGCACAACCTACATTGTAAACTTATTCTCCTGCTGGTTGTTCTGCTCTGGCCAACACTTAGCCAATTAAGGGCCCCAACTTGCTCCTATTTCCTTGCACAATCCTGGAGGAAATTGGCTCCTAAAAGATAGGAATTTTCTCCTACTTTCTTGCGCAATTCCCAAGGAATGATTCACCTGTTTAACTGCCAAGCATGTACTCTCAACTAATATACAATTGATAATTACAATGTTTCTTTTCCTCTACTCATCTAGGAAATATGAATTCCATGCATGTCTAGGCTATTTTTATTTGATTAACTAGTTTAACTGGGAGCTCACTGAGTTAACAACAATTCTACTACTCAAATGACCTTTAACTGACTCAATTAATTGCTTGATCTTAGTTAACTGAGTTCGACATAAAATTATTGAACTAGATTACTAAATTTTAACAATTACTACATGCACAACTCTACTTCTAGCTAATAACTTGAATTTATTAAGCTAACTAGTAGACAAGGCCATGTCACACAAGTTAACTACAATCCAAGTCATCCCACTAACGTGGAAAATCAAATTACTAAATTTGGCTAATGCACAAGTAAAATTTAGCCTTTTTTTCTACAATTTCTAACATTCCCTCTTAGCAAGAAAGATATTTTACACCACCCTTATCATGCAAATGTGGAATTCGAATTTTCCTCCTTACAATTCCTTTGTTAAGATATCTGCATCTTGCTCCTCAATTGGAAATGTATTGTAGCACCATAATTCTCCTCTGCACACAATTCCGCAAGTGATGGTACTTGATATCATTGTGCTTGGAGCTATCATGAAATACTAAATTCTCAGAGAGTTTGTTACAACTCTGATCATCACAATAAATCATTGTCGGATCCATCTCCTAAATAAAAAAACCCACATATATTTTCCTCATCCATATGGCCTCACATGTTGCTTGACTTGTAGCCATGTATTCAACCTCTACTGAGTTGAGTGCTACATACCTTTTTTTCCTGCTATACCAGGAAATAGTTGTAGACCCAACACTGAAGATAACAATTGAAGTAATTTTCCTGTCTGATGGACTCTCTTCCCAATCTAAATCAATTAAGCCTTGGAGATTCACTCCCTTTGTCCTCCTATACCATAACCCATACTCAGTTGTGATTTTGAGGTACCTCAACACATGCTTTGATGTCTTCCAGTACAACTTGGTAGGCTTCACCATGGTTTGACTCAATTGATTAACTACATAGCATATGTCGAACCTTGTGTTCACCAGATACATCAAGGATCCCACAAGCTGTCTATAGATGGTGGCATCTACTTCCTCTCATGAAGAAACACTCACCTTCCTTTAGTTTGTAACTAGAAGTGTGTCCATAGGATTGCAATTCTCCATGTGAAATCTCTGAAGTATTTTAGACACATACTTTCCCTGACTCACAAAGAGCTCACCATCACCCTTCCATACTTCCAGCCCAAGGAAGTAATGCATCAAGCCCATGTCTTTCATCTCGAATTATATTGCAAGGTCCTCCTTGCAAGAGCGGATCAACTACTCATCCCCTGCAAATATCAAGTCATCAACATACAAAACCAAGATAAGAAAGTTGCCATATACCAAAATGTGAGAGATTGGCATCTGCTTCACTTTTGGTGAAGCCCAATCTGCTGAGAGATGCGTTGATTTGAGTGTACCATGCTCAAGGTGCCTGTTTGAGACCATACAAAGCTATTTTGAGTCTACACACATGTCTCCCTATCATATGTTTCAAATACCTCTGGCTACTTTATGTAAATTTCTTCCTCAACCACACCATTGCGAAAGGTAGTCTTCACATCCATGTGGTGGATCTTCCACCCCATCTACACAACTATTGCTAGAATGGTTTTGATGGAGGAATATATTGGCACTCATGCAAATGTTTCCTCATTGTCCACTCCCTCCACCTGAGAGAATCCTTTAGCCACGAATCTCACCTTGTACTTCTCAATGCTCCCATCAACTGCATGATTCACTTTGTAGATCCATTTGGAACCAACTATTGACTTGTTCCATTGTCTCAACACCACCTCCCATACAATATTCTTCATGATGGATTCATACTCCTCCACCATGGCATCAACCCACAATGGTTGAGAAACTACTTCCTGAAATGAAGAAATATATAACTCAATGAGTGTTGTCATGAGAGCCATATACCTAGTGTACATGTTTGGTGACCTCCTTTGCTTGCAGTGAGACGTAGGAGCTCTGACATGCTCCTGTGCATCATGTATTAATCTGTCAGCTTCTTTGGTTCTCTTCCTTCCCTCTGTGGAAGATTCTGGTTGAGTGGGTACCTCGACTTGGCCTCTTGTTTGCTCCTCGGCATGTGGCTGCTCCACAACCTCCTGAAGCTCTATCTGAGGCTCCTCTTTAGGAGCTAGAATCTCCTCCTCTGGTGGGATAATCAACTCTCACTCTAGAGAGCATCTCATAGCCTTTTCCTCATCAATTATGACATCTCTCCTCACTACTGCAACTCTAAATTAGGGAAAATACACCCGGTAATTGCGTGGTGTCTTTGTGTATACTAAAAATACCCCCATCCCATTTGTAGGCTTAATTTTCTTCCTACTGTCGTTGGAGACATGGCAATACATGCTAGCTCCAAAAATTTTGAAATGAGATACATCTAGCTTCCTCCGAGAGAAATATTCTCCGGGTGTGATCATGCCAAGTATTCTATGAGGGCTACTATTCTATAAATAAATTGTTGTGTTGCATGCTTTTTCCCATAGATGTAATGACAACCCTTGATCATGAAACATGGCTCTTGTCGCTCCCACTATGCTTTCTATTATTACTTTTAGCGATTCCATTTTGCTGTGGGTTATGGGGTGCTATCAGTTCTCTTCTAATACCCTCTTTGGCACAAAACACCATGAAGGTGTTAGATACATATTCTCCTGCATTATCACTTCTTAGGGCTTTCAATTTTTGACCAGTATCCGTTTCAACCAATGATTTGAATTCATCAAATTAAGAGAAAACTTCATTCTTCTTTCACATTGTTAGTATGAAATTTCTTGGAAGTTGTACCAAAAATACTTCACTTAAGTGACTGGTGATGAGTGACCCTAACAACAATTTGTGGATGCTTACGCTTCAGATATGCAATAATAAAACGAGAAAAAATTGCAATAAAAATATATATGTGATCCAGAATAGCAAAACAATATAAATCTAATGTAATAACCCAATATGGAAAGGCTTTTAAACAAATAATAATATTTATTGATAACACCTGGTGAAGGAGATCTACAAAAGGGTTTGCAAATCCCCCTTCGTGGGATGGGTCCTTTGATGTCCTTGAAGCTTCAATGATCGATTCTCTCTCTCAATATGTGAAAACCCAAAACATTGTGTAGAAATAAAATGAGAGCTCAAATGCAAGAAGATGATAGTGGTGACTATGATAATGATCGCGGTGAAGAATGAATGGAAAACCATCTTATTTATAACAAAGTATTGGGTTGATCTCGGAAGTGGAGAATAATAAAAATAATATCGACCAAATCAAGATCTAATCGTTAGGAATACTTTATTATAATTTTTGGAGAGAGAAAATATATTTAAAATGGTCAAATATCTTTATTTAGAAATAATTAACAAATAAAATGGTCTATTAATTATTTCGTGAGGATTAAGAATGGTGTGAAATTGAAATAATTATTAAATAATGATTTATCAATTATTCCAATAATAGAATTAAGGATTAATAAATAAATAGTGATTTGTTTAATTATTCCTACGTGATTTAGTCAAATGTGACGAGGAATAATTATCAAATAATGATTTCATAATTATTCTTAGAGAAAATTAAATAAATAATGATTTATTCAATTATTCTCATGGGGTTTTTAAATTTTAATGAGAATAATTTAATAAAAATGGCTTACTAAATTATTTCCCATGGTGAAAGTTATTTTACTATGGTAAAATTAATCCTACATGGCGTATTTTGATCCACCTAGTTAGAAATGATCAGGTGATCATTTTTTGGTGATAACATGCACGATGAAAATCCAACATTTTCTAGAAAATTCATAAACAAAAATCACATAATACCCGTGTTTTTATATAGAGGCTATAGAAAATGGTCCACATACATCATAATGGACTCACTCCAAGGTTGCTTTAGCTCTACTATCTCGGCCCTGGAAGGTGGATTTGACATATTTCCCTAATGTGCACCCCTTGCATACATCATGTTGGTCAACGGTACATCTCAAGAGACCGATTGTAATCTGTTGCATGATTTTTAAGGCCCCATGGTGTAAGTGTCCCATGCACATGTGTTAGATTTCTCTAACATCTCGACTATGCACACTTTCTTCCTTTCTACTCAGTGCAACGCAAGATTCCACCTCTATTTTTAGAGATTCTTCACTCGAATTCCGATCTGTCTCACTTGCCTGGTAGCTACATGTCTCAGAAAGGCTTTCCATTTATTGAAAACAACATCATATCCTCTATCCTCCAATACAACTACAGAGATCAAGTTCATCTTCAACTCAAGTACATACATGACATCTTTCAGATGAAGATGGGAGCTTGACTCCCTCTTAAAGGTTACAATTCCAATTCCTTTGGTGTTTTACCGGCCATCATTCACAAGTTCTATGTGTATCTAGAGATCCTTCTCCTGTAGGCTACTAAACAATTATTTGCATCATGTCATATGGAACAAGGTACCTAAATCTAGATACCACACACTCCCCATTATAGTACTAGCCATGCATGCAATGAGAGCAAAGTCTAATTCAAATTGTGAGGCAAGTGCTTCACCTCCTGCTCCTCTTGAAGGTTTCTTGTTAGACTTCATGCTCAAATTCATGGCAGTGAAATTTTTTTATATTTCTTAGGTCCTTTTTCTTGCAATTGTTCTGGTTAGTCTCTGGTTTTCTTTGGGCCTTCTTTCCCTTCCCAACCAAGGAAAATTTGTCTTCCTCCTATGATTTCGATGTTAGTTCATCTCTAGTGTTCCTTTGAATTTGTTCCCACACCAGATCGAACGAAAGTCTCTCCTAATTTGGTAATTTGTCCCTTCCATTTACAGAGTCCTGGTAGCTATGCCAATATTTTGGAAGGCCTAACAGAGCTAGGCTCACTAGTTCTAAAGAGGGAATATTTTCTCCAAATCCTCTAAGCTCATCTCGACACTAAGTGAATCTGGAGAGGTAATGTGGAATGGTTTCATTTTTCTGCATGCAAATGTTTCTGAGCTTGTCCCTTAATGCCAATCTATTGGCATCATTTCTATGTTCAAATATCTCATGGAGGGTTTTCCACATAGCAAATGGAGTCTCTTTGCGATGTAAATTTGAGACTATGTGGTCTCTCACACCCTCTAGGATGATCGTCCTGGCTTTTGCATTGTCCTTCTTCCACTTTGCAAGTGCTTGTACATCATATGTTCCTAGTTGTGGAATTTTAGTTTTGGTATACTCCAAAACTCCATTATCATCAAGTATTGTTTCCATTATGTCCTTCCAAGCTATGAAGTTCGAGGTTCCCTCAAGGGCATACTCCAATCTCAATCCATTGAAATACATTTTCTTGCACAAAAAAAACTGCTTCACTGAACCTACAAATTGAAATCTTTAAATAATAAGATCTATTGATTGGTTTCTAGTGCGATTTCTACTATTATACCATGTAGAAATTAATAGAAATTTTCTAGTACTGATGAAATCGAATTGAAATCAAGAGATTACAAATTTCTTCTACTATTCTACGGAATGGGGATTAAAATTTAGAAACACATGCAATGACACACATCTATAAAAAAATTCAAAACCACAAGAGCACAATGATTTACAGGGGAACCCAACTAGGAAAAAACCCTTCTGCTGCTTTTCATTAATCAGATGATAATGAGAAAATATTACAATGTCTTGCTTCGGATTTGAAGCACACCCTGCATTGTAAACATGTTCTCGTGCTGATTGTCTTGCTTTGCCCAACACTTAGCCAATTCAAGGCCCCAACTTGCTCCTATTTCCTTGTGCAATCCTAGTGGAAATTAGCTCCTAAAAGATAGGAAATTTCTCATATTTTCTTGCACAATTCTCAAGGAATGATTCACTTGCTTAACTATCAAGCCTTTACACTCAACTAGTATACAATTGACAATTACAATGTTCCTTTTCTCCACTCCAACTAGACAATTCAATTGTAGAATTGAGGCTTCTGTGATCCATCATAGTTATAAGAAGATTTCGGCGTAAATCACATTAGGTAAGACTTTTGCCGACGCATTTCAAGCCAACTAGTGTGATTCATCGTCAGGACAAGTTGAGGAGACAGATCTAGTCCAACGCTTTAAATAGTTCGATCAAAGATTCCAACAGCTAAAACCAATTAACGTCTAATTTTGACCCAAGGACCCTATTACATTATTATTATTCTAATTAATATTATTATTCCCAATATTTATTATTTTATTAGTATAAATAAGTTAAACTAGCTAAAAAATATAATAGATTAATAGTTCCATGCATGTCTAGGCTATTTTTAGTTGATTAACTAGTTTAATTGAGAGATCACTGAGTTCACAACAATTCTACTACTCAGCTGACCTTCAACTGACTCAATTAATTAATTGATCTCAGTTAACCGAGTTCAATTGAAAATAACTGAACTAGATTGCTAGATTTAGCAATTACTACATGCACAACTCTACTTCTACCATATAACTCAAATTTACTGAGCTAACTAGTAGAAAAGGCCATGCCATACAAGTTAACTACAATCCAATTCATCCTATTGATGTGGAAAATCGAATTACTAAATTTGACTAAGGCACAAGTCAAATTTAGTCTTTCTTGCTACAATTTCTAACATTTTTGTATGTTTTAAGTTGTTTTACAACAATCATCCTTGAATTTGTTCAAATAGGTGCTAACATACAAAGAAGAGCCATCATAAGAATTGATTGACATTGGGTTAAATATGGGTTGTGAGTATATGTTGGCATATCAAAATTTAATTGTGGAATTTGTAAGTATCTATATTGTTTTACTTCTCTGAGTTTATAATTATTAGAACAAAAAAATCCTTTATATTAAATCTATGACTTATTATGGGGTATAAAACTTGCAAGAAACAAAACATGGAACTACACCAACAAAAGAGTTGTTGAAACAAGGCATGAGATTTGGTTTTGAAAGAATGTGTACAATTCATAACTCACTTTTTTCTATGCTATATTATTATTCGATTTACATTGATGTATATTATTTATTTTAATTTTGATTATTCTCACCAATGTAGATACACTCATTACACTTTATTTTTATGTTTGCAGATGGAAATTGATCAAGAAGATGAAAAAAATTGATGCAATCAACAAAACATTCGTTCAAATAACCCAAGTCAAGGAAGTAGCTCAAGCATTGACAACAATTCTAGTGAAGAATGATGATCTATTTGGATATCACTGCAAGTTGTTATATTTTTTGAAATGATTGCCTATGAAAATCAAATGTTTTTCAGAACTCATGTTTCTGTGATTCATAATGAAGATAACTCTTCTGAATTAATCACAACATATTTTTAAGGGGTCAACATTTCAAACCCTGAAATCTTTTTTTAATGAAATGGACATAGTGTCCCAATTGAAAGATAGGAGCTTACCAATAACTATCCCATTTTGTGTGACAAAGAGCCTATTATTCATATATAATAAACTACATTTTAATTTATTCTATTGCGTTGTCCAATGTCATTGTGAAATGTTACAGCACTGATTAAATATATGGATAATTAAATATTAAAATGAAAATATGAAAAATATGATGATATAACAAAATAATCCAAACCTCAAATACAAATGCACTAATCAAAATTTAATTTATATGAATATTGTTATAAGATATATGTCAATTTTTTTTATGAATAACAGATTTATTGATAAATCACAATAATTGCACGGTTAGAGGTCGATGTTTCTAAAAAGGATAAAATGGATACCAAGACATCATAATTAATGCACATCTCTCTGAATACGAGTTTTTCAGCAAGGGTTAAGAAACAGGGGGGAGCTCTAGAACCCTAATCATGGCGGAACCCTAGGTCTTCTGGAACTGAAACGAGGTTTTTCTACTAGCGGAAGAGTTTGGAATTAGCAAGATGGTATCCCACGTGGGTCTGACCGTGGGTTAGGCATTCTATATTGTTTTTTGACCTCTAACAATGGGCCTGTAAGTGGATATATTTTGTTGTTTTGTGGAATATTGCCCATTGTTTTTCCGCAACTCCGTTTTTACACAACAGCCTGCATTCCCCTGGTCATACGGCGGTCAGGTTTTACTGTCGGTTACTATGGTTGAAGAAGATCTCATGGATTACGAGGAGGACCCCATGCCAGAACAAGAGATTTGGGCTCATCAAACTACCCCGGTCATGGACCCCTGGCAGAATAAACTGCTTCGGACGACAGCTGCCATTCAAACGCCGCAACACCCGCCCTCCTCTGGAAAACGACAACATCCTACTGTCAACGTTGAGGACTAACCTAGTTTGGAATGTCCCCCCCTCTCTCTGGCCACTCTGAATCTCCTTGGCACCAGTCTTCAGGCATCCCCCACCTTTGACTCCCCCTTACCTTATCCCCCACAACATTCCCTACCTTGTCCCCCACAACATTCCTTGCTTATGAACCCTCCCTCCATCTCCTTGGCTCCGGCTAGCCCTTACAATCCCCTGCATCCTGCACAATCGTTCATTCATCCAGGCTCGTGCAGCTTCAATCCTCATTCCCCGATTCTCTTTGGTTGCTTCAACTCTCCAATACCGAATCCTCGACCTACTTTATCGGCCCAACATATCTCCTCGGAACCGTGCAAAAATTTGCTCAAAGATTATCCTACGGGCCGGTGCATGGACAAGCCCAAAAAGGTCCAGTGCCTCAGAGCGGTGGACACTGATATTAACCCGACTTTTGGTGAAGACGTTCCTATAGCGGATGCTATGGACACGACGAGGAAAGTTCTAGTTGGTCATGTAAGAGGAAGGAACTACACTGTGGATCGTCTGCGTCAATGGACCATGGAGATATGGGGTTCTCTGCTAAAAGAACTTCCTGTAATTAGGGTTTTGGCTAGAGGATGGTTTGCCCTCCGCTTTCATAGGGAGGAGTACACGGAATGGATATCATCACGCTACTAGCATATTGAGCTTGCTCCAGTACTGTCCAAGAGATGGGATCCACTATTCGATCCGGAACGTGAACAACTAGGAGCAGGGCCTATTTGGGTCAAACTACCTGGTTTGCCATTGCAGTTTTGGACTCCTCAGGTGTTCAAATATATTGGAGATGCACTGAGGACTTACCTTGAGCATGACCAGTCCTACGAAAAGACTAGCATTATGACTATGGCGAGAATTTCGGTACATCTTGACACCAGGGCAGGGCTTGAAGAAAAAATCACTCTACACAGGAGACACTTCTCGTGAAAACAACTTCTGGACTACGAAGGAGTCCCATTTCGCTGTAGGAGGTGCCACAAAGTGGGTCACCTATACAAGGATTGTACACTACTTTCTTCGGTGACTACAGAAAACTCTTGGGGGATAAAGCAACAGATCTCTGAAGAGCTAAATAAGGGAGATTAGAAACAAGGACATGCACCAATTGAGGCGGTGGTGGGCACTACACAGAAGGCAAAAAATCGGCAAAAATCTCCGACCTCGCCTCCTCAGACTCGCTCCAAATCAGCTGCAGAAACACCTTCTCTCCTGGGTAATGAATCTTTCCCCATAACCTCTGTTCTTCTTTTAGATGTTATGTTTACTACTCTTCATACATCTTTGCATCCCCCCTCCTCTGCACATTGCTCTATCCCTTCCATCCCTGCTCATCTTCCCCCTCCCCCCCCCCCACTTTCTCCACTACACCTACTTCCCTCGAGGATTTTTCCACTCCCCCATCTCACACTTCCTCCCCTTCTAGGATGAGATCCCATCCCTACAATCTCCGATCCAGAGCTTGACCTAAGACCCTGCATTTAGGGTTGGACCTTTCCCCCAGACAATCCAAGACATATAAACCTACCAGAGGGCACCCATCCAAGATCAAGACTGCCATCAAGTCGGCAGTGGTAGATGTTGCGAGGGGCCGTCAAACCACCATTGAAAGGGCGCTTACAGCAATTGAGCCCTTTGCCCCTGTCTCCCCATGATTTGGCTTTCCTACAATTGCAGGGGATTAGCCAACCCCAAAAAGCGATTGGCTCTCAAGAGGCTTTTAAATGGTTCCAATTGTGACATCCTCTTCCTACAGGAAACCCTTAGCACTTCTGACTCCATTACCAGAACTCTCCACTCTATCCTGCCGGGCTGGGTTTTTTAGGGTATGGATGCCATTGGTAGATCCAGAGATCTAGCAATAGGTATAAACCCTCAAGCTGTCAAGCATATATCCACCTGGGGTGGTTTGGGTTTTGGGTTTCATTGGAATGGACATTTTTGTGAGTGAGCTCGGTTACTAGATAAAATTGATTAACATATATGCCCCTAATCAAAATAGACTGGCGTTTTGGCACAACTTGTTGGAACATAATCTTGTTTCAAGCACCACCATTATTGGGGGGGAATTAAATTTTTCTTTGAGAATGGAGGAATCCCGGGGACATCATTCTCAGATCAACCCTATTTCGGATCAGATGAGCACTCTACTGGATACTTTCAAACTTGTAGACGTTCCTATGAATAAGAAATTGCCCACTTGGCATAACAGGAGGACGGAGATGCTGCCTTGGGTCGGAGATTGGATCAGTTCTTGATCCACGAAGATCTCGTCTGTAACCTTCCCCTATACAGACAATGGGTTGGTTCTGGAGAATCTTCCGATCACCTCCCCATATTTCTACAAATCTCTGGACCCTCTAAAAAGCCTCGCGCCCCCTTCAAATTCTTTACTGGATACCTAAAAGATCCAGACTACATAAATCTGGTGACTGAGTTTTGGAGAGCACAACCCCCTCTTAGGGAGAAGCGAATGGCAGTGGATTTCTTTATTCAACTTAAAAAACTTAGGACTATGACAGAGGAATGGTCAAGGAGGAAGAAGTTGAGAGATGAACATAATCTTAAAGACATAGAATTACAGATATCCCAGCTCATGGATGAACAGGGGCTTAGCTTCTTATCGGATGATACAAAACTACATCTGATTAATCTGGAGAACCAAAAGATAAAGATTCTACTTGAAAAGGAATAAAAATGGAGGTTGAAAAGTAAAGCCATTTGGCTACAAGCGGGAGATGGAAACAGTAAGTTTTTCCACAATTTTGCCAATGGTAGAAAGGCCACCAACACTATTTGGTGGCTGCCCTGCGAGCTAGATGGATGGGCCTCTAGTCACCCTCAATTAGCCAAGTTTGGGAACACCCATTTCAAAAGTCCATTTACAACGCCGACAACCATCAATCTCTCGGACATCATAAACTTGGCAAGATATTTTCCTAGGTTTGTGGATCTAGATGCAGTAGAGGATTTGATACAACCGGTCACCATGGAGGAACTAGAAGGAACTCTAAAATGGTTCAAGAAGGACAAGAGTCCTGGCCGGTGGAGTTCTACTCGGCTTTCCTAGAGTTGCTGGGACAGGAGCTGTTGGCGGTCATTGAAGAAAGCAGAATTACTGGACACATCCATCCCCCCATAAACATCACCTATTTGGCCTTGATTCCTAAGACTAATTCACCAGCCTCTTTTAATGATTTCAGGCCCATATCCCTTTTCAATTTCCTGTACAAAATCATTTCTAAAAGCATAGCCAACTGCATCAAGCCCATATTATCTAACCACATGTCTCTGGAGCAATTTGCTTTCCTCCACCATAGATAGATTCAGGATGCCATTGGCACAACCTAGGAAGCCCTTCACTCCATTAAGCACAAAAATCTCAAGGGACTCACTCTCAAAATAGATATGTCAAAGACTTTCGACAAAGTGAATTAGCTATACATCAAGATGATTATCACTCATTTGGGGTTTCCCCCTGCTCTCATCAATTGGATCATGAGGTGCATCTCCATTGTATCTTTTGCGATTCTCATTAATGGATCTGCAACTCCATCCTTTAATACTGATAGAGGGATAAGGCATGGATGCCCTTTATCACCACTACTATTCTTATTAGTCATGGAAGGATTGAGAATTGCCTCAAAAAAATAGAAGAGGGGGCCTCAGAGGACTAAAAATCATGGACCAATGCTATCTGACACATCTACTATTTGTAGATGACATTTTGAGTTTTTTGAATGGGAGTGTCCTGGACACCACTTCATTGAATGAAATTCTAAATCTATTCCACAGAGCCATGGGAATGGAGATTAATAGAGATAAATCCACCATTTCCCTATCTGAATGTACTCAAGAGGAATCTTAGTTAGCCATACAAAAATTTCCATTTCAAGCTACTGATTTGATGCAGGGGCTCAAATGTTTGAGTTTCAGACTAAAACCAGATGGATAAAAAATTGCTAATTGGACCTGGCTCATCACAAAAGTGGAGAAGAGAATAAGTTGGTGGTGTCACAGGTTCCTCTCTAGAGTCGATAGACTAATCCTTATCAAATCAGTCCTCAAAGCCACCCCGGTCTACTGGATGTCACTAGCCTGGATTCCAAGAGGGATCCTTCACAAAATTCAACAAATCTATTGCAAATTACTTTAGAATGGAAGAAAGGAGGGAAAAACATTTACCTGCGTTAAATGGACCAAAATTGCTACTCCAAAGAAGTGGGGAGGATGGGGACTTAAATTACTTCCAGCCTTTGCTCAAGCCTTGGCAGCGAAACATAGTTGGTTACTACTACAACAAAAAAGTCTTTTGGTTGAGGTTATTCTACACAAATATATCTGGCCGTCTACTATCATAGACTGGATTTGAAGTCCATCATGGAACAGGAAAGGAATTTTGGTGATTTGGAGGGCCATATTCAATTCAATACCCATTATCAAGGAAGGCTTACTATGGAAAATAGGCAATGGAGCCTCAGCTCGTATTGGAATTGACCCATGGTCAGGCAGTGGAAATTCCCATCAACTACCAGTGGGACTGATAAATCACCTAAACAGCAGGGGTATAAATTTTCTTGGACAGATTGGGAATCAACAGAATACAACTTTTCATACACAAGCTTGGTTGACCGAGCAGAACTGGCACATACCAAATGAATGGAGTAGAACATGGAAAATCTATTTACAAGCACTCACGAAATCGCATGTTATATTAAAGAATGAAGAGGATGAACTTATTTGGGCACACTCAAAATCTGGACAATACTCATCTAAACAGAGCTATGACATAATCATTGCAGATAAAAAACCGGAGGTCTTAAGAAGCTGGTGGGTTACCTTATGGAAATTAAAAGCTCCACTACGTACCAAACTGTTCATGTGGAACATTTCAGAAAATAAGATCCCCACTGGATCCTATCTAAAAAGGAGAGTTTTTTTAGGCCCTACCCAGTGTGTCCTATGCCTCCAAGAAGAAGAATTGATCTAGCACCTTTTTCTTACTTGTCCGACCACCAGGAGCATTTGGTCTCAAGTCCTACAAACTATAAATATGACTATCAATTGGCAGGGGGCCGACATTACAATAGCTTGGGACATCTGTTGGAGTACTATGGCTGTGGAGAAAACTAAAAACCTTCCCCTACTTGTTTCATGGTACATATGGCTCAAGCGAAATATCAAAATTTTTGAAGATAAACTGGTAAAATGGAACCTTCTCCCTCCGCAAATATGTGCTGCATTTGAAGAACTTCCAAATGATGATAGCCAAAATAGACCTAGAATTATTCGGCAGGAACAGATAAACAAATCAATACCTTGGGCCTATTTTGCTGGTGTTGCCCAACAACATGGCTGTGGGGGTGGCATATGTTTCTACCTATATGAAGCACACTACTTCCAGATTTTTATGGGACTGGGACCGGGCACTAATAATCATGCTGAATTGATATCATTACGCCATCTGTTATACTTTGCCATTCTAAAACATTGCAGATATATTCAAATCTATGGATATTCAAAGATTGCGACTGATTGGTTTAACAACGCAGTTGTTTGTTCTGCTTACTCTTTGAGAACTATTATGGAAGAAATTGTTTTTTTCAAAACATTCTTTGATTAGATTTCTGTTTCTCACATCTACAGGGAAGGAAATGAAACAGTTGATAGGCTATCGAAAGAAGCGATGCATCGCCCTCTAGGAGAGTCGATGATCACCGAACGTACACCTGTAGGAATATATCACTATTTTCACAGGCCATATATAGATGGGGGACTACAGAGGGGCAACAACCTCTAATTTATCAGCACCTTGATTTTGAACTTTATTGCAATTTTTCAATGTATATATTCAGATTGTAAATATGGACAACTCTACACCTGTGTCGACAAATTTTGAACATTTTATTGTGGTCTTGAATTAGCACAGTACACCCTTGTGTTTTATTGTAAATACTAGTATTGGACAGTGGATAGACAGCCACTATTACAGCATATGCCTTCGGGCATCCACAACATGTAATTTCTCCATAGAAATTATGAATTTTCTTTACGAAAAAAAGAGTTTTTCAACAACAATATTTATAATAATAAAAAACAATATCCCGGTGCATTTGTAAAATAAATATGCATCGAGAAGATATACATTTCATGCATTGGTGTGATTCACCTTTAACGTAGTGGTGCATCGTTACCTTTAACACACTGATGGTTAGATTATCTAAATGCACTAGTACTGCAAGATTTTTTTCCTGCCTCGGTGCCTTTTGTGAAAAGTATAGCATCAGGGCGTTTTCAAGTACATTAGCACCAAGGCATTCTAGTTTTAAAGCATTGATGTTCTTTATACAACTCATTAAGACCGGTGCATTGTTATGCATAACAACTTGGTGTGTTGGAGAAGATAAAATCATTGAAGCTACAAGGATTTTTTGCCTACACCGATGCCCTTCCTGAAAAGTATTTCTTGAGGCATATTTGGAAGAAATAAGCATCGTGGAGGTATACTTTTCAGGAGTTGGTGTTGTTTGCATTCAACGCCCTTGTGCATGGTATCATAGATTGTACAAGCCAGTGCATTTTTATTATTAAATCATCAGTGCTTTTATAAATTTAATGCATCGATGCTCCATACATTTTTTTCTAGTCGCGATGCTTTTATGTAAACTTACAATACAAATGATTCCATATCAACAACGCACCAGTGCGATTTTTACAATAAGCACACCGCTAAGAAAACATCTGCTAAAACCTCCGACAACCCAAAATTTTTAGTTGTGATGCAGTTCTATTATCATCTCCACTAAAACATCTGATACTACAAACAAATTTTGTAGTGAAGGTTTTTTGATAATTTGTGCCAATTCTATAAAAATAAAAACCTCTTGTATAACCTCTGCTAGAAGGTATTTTAATTGTAGTGGCCCCATGCAAGAGAGGACCATGCTTGTTAATATTTAGACATAATTTATTGCCACAAAAACCACTGTAAGTTGTCAAGAGACGATGGCTCAAGGGGAATTCCATCCTTTGACTTTATAAAGGATAAGGTATCCTATTAGCATAAACTTAGACTAATTTGGTCCATTGGGCATATGTTAAGTCCCTTTGATATTAGAGTACTCCAATAGATCAAATATATCTCACACGTATATGCACACAAGGACTCTCCACCCATTAGGTTCGAACCTAGGTTATTTACGTGGTAGTGCCTTGTCTTAAAAGAACAAATTTGATGCTCTAAGAACATTTCAACAAATCAAAACCTTTGGTAGAATTGTTTTTGTTAAGATCTAAATTCAAAAAAAAATCCTATAAAACCACAAATTTCAAGATTAATGAATAGTGATGATTTTCTCACCATTAACTAATGAAGATTCCAATCTCATGAAAGTTATTTTGAATTGTGCAAGTGATAAAGTAGTCACCTTTAAAAGAAATGTAGTTGAATATGCGATATTTTCGGTTTTATTTGTATTTTTAACCAAAATTGAAAATTTTATTTATATACAAGTAGTAACTAATGTTGAGGAAGAGTACATGGTGTTGATTTAAGATGTTTGAAGTTCACAAAATAGCTCTTTGTACTTACATAGAATTTTTTACTACCATCACATACAATGCCTTCTATATTTGTATTCTAGTCTATGACACAAAATTTCTACAAACTAGAAAAATATATAACATCATTTTATAAAAATATGAAGGCTAGTTACCTCATTCGACCTAAAATCAAAGCAAGGAGAGTAGTGCCTCTCGAATTCCATGGGGTCCTTAAGTTGATGGATGATTTCCTCTTCTTGTGCTTCATTAGGGGATATGTTTTTCAAGATTGTTGTGAAGGCATGTTTGTGTACAGTGAGCATCAAATTTGGAAGCATATTACACTTTGCTTTGAGGATGTCCATCCTCTGTTTTTTACCAACTATAAGTTTCATAAAGAAAGTGTGTTGAGTAACACAAAGGTGTTCATTTTGATGAACTGCTTTTGTGACCATAAACAATGAAGTCCTATTACAATGGATAAAATATTTGTGCATCATCAATATGTTTTTAGTGTCTATAATTTACTTCCCTATGATCCATTATTGTGCTCACAATCCTAGAGAAAAATCTCAAATAGAAAACATGAATAATACTAGTACTACACTAAAGATAACAACTTATAGTCACAATATGGTACTAGAATCAAAATACAGCCACAAAATCCTCCCCTCATTTGCAATGATTGCTAGCACACAAAGGGCCATATGCCAAAGATTCTTAATAGGTCTTTTAGTACATTTGGAAATAAAACCAATTCAAAAAAGAAACATGTTATATTGCATCTTAGAGCTGGTCCAACTAAACCAAATAGCCTCTACATTTAACATTATGAAACCAAGATCAAGTCCCACTAAGATGGAAGATAAAACCAACCTACTTTAAACTTTGAAAAAAAAACAAATTCAAAGTGCTCACTCCCTTTGCACTAGCCGAGTGGAACAACAAACTATTTAGAAGACTACATAAATTATTAGGTTGAAACAAAAGCTAAGCGATCATTGTGAGGAAAATAAAGGTTGGAAACTAAACCATAGTTATGAGCAAAATAAAGGCCACCCTAGCCTTAAACTTTTGAATAAGAACCCAATTTAAAAAGGACTCACCTATTGAGACCACTAAAATATTAATGATGATAATTATTGAGATATTACAGATTAATAATTGAATACTTAAAATTACATAACATCTTTTTCCACTGGAAAAATCTGTAACTTTCATTAATGATTTGAAAATTACATTGATATCGCTATGAATATGCTTAGAGGTCGCTGTGTATACAGCATGCCTATTTTCCATCATCAAAAATGAGATCACTTCAAACTTAAGATGTTCCACGTAGGGTCATCTTGTATTTTTGCAGAAAATGTTACAAAAAAGCCACATTGGCTCGCTTAACTGCTATATATGTTCTGTAATATATACATAAATACTGTAATAATCAATCAAAAAGTTCCATAAAGTTATTGCTCTGAAGCTTGCTGGTATTCCTGATCTATGTATGGACGGTGGTAATATTTGAATTCCCGTTGTCCATGCATTTCGGTGACTTCCCATACTCCTCGATCCATTAGCGTGGCCTCCTTGGATAATCTGTCGGCACTCTCATTGTGCTCCCTGTAGATGTGCGAACATGAGATGTTGTTAAAAGTAGATTTGAATTCTTGAATCTCATGCAAAATTATGCTGAGTGTGTGTATGTGACATATTGTATTGTTGTTGAACCAGTCTATAATGATTTTTGAATCCCCAAATATGCTTATGCAAGTGATGTTATGGCTCAATGCAAAATGGAGGAGGTGTTTGAGAGTAATAAGTTCCGCATAATTGTTTGAGCCAGTGCCTAAACCTGCTTTGATTTTGTAGAGGTGCTGATCCGATTTGTGTATGATGATTCCTCCTCCACAGCTCTGCTGATTCACTGCTCTGTCAAAGAAAGCCCATGGAGTGGATCGGTCTATGAGAGGAGGCGGGTGGGGGCGTTGAACGTGCATTGGTGGAGGATCCGGGAGTTCGTTGTATGCCGCGATGATGCTGGTTTCTAACAGGTGCCATTGCACAGGTCTGTCTTGAAAGACAATCTGGTTCCGCGCCTTCCATAAGTGCCATATGACTATGGCAGGAAGACATATCATTTTGGTGCCTCTGTGTCTGGTAGACCATTCAGTCCAAGCCTCCATGATGTTTTGTCCTGCCCAGAACCCGTTGAATGCTATGGTGTTTTTAATATTAGTCCAAAAATCAATCCCGGTGCTACAATGTAGGAACAGGTGGTCTGTGGATTCTGACGCGGATTTGCATAATGCACACCAGGTTGGGCCATGGTGTGCTCTGCGCTGAAGATTGTCTCCTGTGGGAACCTTATTCCGGAGAACGCACTAGAAGAAAAGCTTGGATCTCGGGGAAGTGGATAACTTCCATATATTTTGCCACCAGTCCATTAATGATTCTGGTTTTTTGTGGCTAATGAGGAGTGTATACCCATCCTTCAGAGCGTAATATCCCGCATCCGACGGACTCCAGATCAACTCGTCTTGTCCCTCTGTAATTCTAATGTGAGATTCCGTCAGAGCCTCCCTGTAAGATTCCCATGCTTGATGCCACTGCAAAGGGAGGTTCAATTGCTGTGATGTGCGCCAGGCCTGATGGAATATATCAGAGGATTCTTAGTCCGCTATGTGTGCAATCACCTTGATGTTATGAGTGAGAAGATGGTCAATTAGTTCATGCGGTAGTTGATGTCTTCCCCCACTGCCAGCCCAAGGGTTGATGCCAATCCTGGCTTGTGCACCATCTCATATCCGCCAAGCCAAATTATCCCTTATCATGGGCATTGAGTAGATAATGGCTTTCCAAAATGATGATGCCCCTGTACTGTTCCAGGTGGGTAGTCTGATCCAATTCATGGTATCAAGGGGCCAAATGTATTTATGGTATGAGAGACGAGTCCATAAATTTTTACTAGTTAGCAGAGCCCAACTCATCTTTGCTGCCAGTGCTTGTGCAAAAAGTGGGAGATCCTTGAGTCCCCAACCTCCCCACTTCTTTGGGATGGCTATCTTCTACCAGCCGATCCATGCAAATATCCGCTTGTCTTGGCTACCTGCCCACAGATATCTATTACAGATTTGTTGTAACCGAGCAAGAGTATGTCTGGGGATCCATGCAAGAGCCATCCAGAATACCGGGGTGGCCTCCAATACTGTTTTAATGAGGATCAGCCTGCCAGCTCTGGATATATACCTGTAGCTCGAGCATGTTAGGCGTTTTTCTAATTTCGCTATTAACCAAGTCCAGTCAGTGATCCGTTGGCATGTGGGTTTTAACTAGAAGCCAAGGTATTTGAGCCCTCTGTCAATCGGGTGTATACTGTATGGGAAAACCTGAAGGGCGTGTTGGGCTTCATTGACCGATGTACGAGTCATAGTAATAGTAGATTTTGCTTTGTTCACCTGCATTCCTGTAGCTCGAGAGAAAAGTGTCAGGATGTGTGAGAAAGTCATCGAGTCTCTGATGCTTCCATCCAGAAGGATGAGAACATCATCCACAAATAGAAGATGAGTGAGGAAGCATTCCTCTGATATCTTGAGTCCTCTGAGTGTCCCATCTCTTGTGGCTGAAATGATGAGGCGGCTCAATCCTTCCATGACTAGGAGGAACAATAGAGGAGATAGGGGGCAGCCCTGCCTCAGGCCCCTTATGATGGATACTTGTTTTGCTTAGATCTGAAATATATTTCTAAATATCAGTTATTCCAATAACTATATTAAATACAATTAATATAGATAGAGGAATCCATCTATCAAATCTCATTGCTTCACTTAATTGACAATTTGATTCTACTACTTTCAATCTTAGCTAAACAAGATTGATTCTATGATAGATAGATTATGTATAAGTGTTCAAGATTGTAATTTCATTGATTTGCTGAGACTGTTACGTTACAATACACTTCTTTCACATTTGTATAATTTATTTCTTAGGCAACATCCTTTGTTATTTATAATTTTTGTGGAGTCCAAATTTACCACTTAATAATTTTAATACATATTTATTTAGCTATGCATGCATCATTGATTTCATTCTACAATCTGATCACAATTATATATTAAGCCATCTCCATTCTTATCAGTAGCAATTAATTTTTAATAATTTCTTCTTTTATGCATGCATAACCACAACTTATAGGAGATTAGTTAAATTATGCATGAGATATTGTATCATATACCACACATATAGGCACACAAAATTACATCAATTTTGTCATGATATATATTATATATATATATCTATATATATATAATATAATATATATATTATATAATATATATATATATATATATATATATATAATAATAATATATATATATATATAGTCATTGAATAACTTCAACTTTACCCTAAAAATAAAAAAATATTTAGCTAACCATGGTTATTGATTGGGGAATATTCAAGAAGAGAGCACCTTCCACACAACCATTAATTGTCTCCAATAGTTCCCCTCGAGCTAAGATCTTCTTGCCTTAAGGAATCAACAACCTTTTTGGTTCCTAAGTGGTTTCACTTATAGATTCTTCCCAATAGATTTTTAGCAGTGTCTTTCTTTAAGGTCTGCCAACATTTTTCCCAGACATTTTGGTTAAAATTGACAGATATTTTTTTTCTTTTTCTTTAGGGCACACCTATCTCCCCTATTTTTCTTTATTATGCTTTTCACCCAACTTAACAGTTCTCTCTAGATAAGTGATTAACATAATATTTCTCTCCCATTATGTTAATATATTTAACAACTTTCTCCTAGGGATTTTTAGGAGACTTTTAGGGAAGGTCCACGAGGTGGATATTAACCACTTTTCATGTTTTTAATGAGTTGGAATAAATTATTTAATACTGTAGTGACCTTTCCTAAATATTCACAATAAATATCCTTTATTAATTTAATAAAATAAAACATATTTACATCATCACATAGTTTCCATCCTTGCTTCCACAACCATTAAGCTCAACAATAATTTAAAAGTCTAAAAATAGCCATATTTGAAAATGCAAGACATAGAGTTGCTACATTCCAGTGCTCAACACTAAAAAATTTCTCTCACACATTTAGGTGTTTATTTCATCATTTAGAGAAGTCTTCATGGGTACTTCATGCGTATTGGATGAGGAGGCATGAAATTTTTGCTTAAAGACATGAATTTTGTGTATTATCCTATCCCTCATCATGATAATGCCATTTTTTATCTTGCATGTTTGGATTAATTTAGTACATATTATTATATTTGAAGCTAGTTTGAGGGTCATTCCATTACCTAGAGCATGAATTATTATTATTTTATGTTGTTGAGGGATTTTAGCCTAATTTGGACCTAAGCTAATGCCTTGGACTGTATGCTTAGGTTATTTGGATTATCATTGTTCATTGGATATACTTCCCTCTTCTATTGTTTCTCTTCTTTACTAGTGTGCTATGGATAGGTGAAGGAAGTTGAATTTTTTTTTAGGGTTTATAACATTGGATGGTGGTTTTAACTTATATGGTGAATGATACTAGGGTTTTCATGATGGTTTTGAAGTAAGGATGATTTCATTTCTATTTTAATATGTATATATATACATAGACACACACATAAAAAAAACTTATAGATTAATATATATATTATAACTATATATATTATAATATATACATATAAATATATATAGATATAAATATATATTTATATTATATATATATATAAAATGTGAATGTTTTTTTTTTCTCGATAAAGACTAATTCTATTAAGTAAAAGAAAAATATAGTACAATCATGAGAAGCAAGAGACTGTCAGACCGGAAATGATGGATCCATCAACCTTGGTCCCGGAAGAAAGAAACAATCTCAGAGCTACAACAAATAACTTGAGAGCAAAGACAGATTAACAGACTTTTACCCCACAGGGGCAGAAGCTACAACACAGAGTTTTTTCCCTTTCTTTTTGTTGACTTTTGTCCAGCCATCATTGGGAGAATGAGCTAAAACAACTTGAAGACTGGAATTCTCGATCTTCGGGCACTCCTTTTCTGATTCAGAGGAGGAAGTCTCATGGGCGCGTTTCTGGGAGATTGCTGTGACATGGGAGTGTTCCTTAGAATCCGTGGGTGGATCCATCGGTTGAGGCGCCTGGTCCTGTTCTAAATCACTTTCCTCATCCTCCGAACTTGGGGAGCTAGAGCTTCTGGCTGGCGGCGGAGGACAGGGAGCCCAACGCTTGGGTTTGGTTTTTGCGAAGATGCCCTTTTTCATTTTTGCTGTCAGCGAAGGGCAGGAGTTCTGCAGGTGCCCTGTTAGGTGACAATGGCGGCATCAGAAGGCAGTGTTTTCTTAGTCGAGAATCTGGGTCCAGACAGAGTCATTGATCTTGAGATTGATTTGCTCTGGCAGTCCCTTGCTTAAATCTAGCTCCACACATACTCTAGCATATGTATAGAGCCCTTCCTGTTCCCTCGCGTAATCTCCCATTAAGAAGCAGCCCAAGGTGTTGCCTATTTGCCTGTATACTTCTGTGCGCCACAGGTGTATTGGGAGATTAGGAAGTCTGATCTAGACAGGGGCTTTAGTGATGACTGTTGTAGCTGGGTCGAAGTCTGGGAACCATGGAGTTAAGAAGAGGCCTGCTGAACCCATGAACCAAGGGCCTTCTTCTAAGGCCTTTTCGTAGTGTTCGGTGTGATTGAACAACACTATAAAGTATCCCTTTGCACAGAAATAAACCTTGTAGTGATGAGTCCAGTTGTCTTTGATCTAGTCATAAAGATCCTTTGAGCGTGGCCAGAGCCCGTTGAATCTGCATATGATGGCCCTTTCAGCAAATTTTTGGGTGTTGTTTGCAAGATCAGAATAGGAGATCTCAACAGAGGGAACCTCCTCCAACTTGTCAACCAAAAAAGGCTTGGGTTTGGGAGGTTCAGGTGATGCTAGTATCTCAGAGCGGACTGGAGCTTTGTAGGAGTATGGAGGAGCAGAAGAAGATTGACCTGCAGCTCCACCTCTCAAGCGAAAGGAAAACACTAAAGAGCTGTTGTTTTTTATGCTGTAAAAAGAGAGAGGAAGAGGATCATCGAGCTGTTTACCTTGGAAAATAAGCCTCTGTAGGGCTGAGGGAATCCCAAGTCTGTGCTCCAGATTTGCTTTGAGGTTCTGCACAAGGTCTGTAGGGTTTACCCATTATAGAATGGTCTTGCCAAGGATCTGTGCGATTTGAACCTGAAAAGGGGCAGAGGAATTTTCAGAAGCATTCTGGAGCAGCACGGGGCTTGAATCTTTTGAGTTTCCCAACTCTTGATGCAAAGGAGGCAGCGGGAGAGAAGAAATATTTTGCCTAAGGCGTCTGTAGCTCCAGCTCGGGTTCGCTGCAAAGGGAAGGGTTTCTGATCTGTAGAGAGGCCCCTTATCAGTGGAGGGGCCAGAACTGCCCTGGCTATGCATGCCTATGCTCAACGCATGGAGGATCGCCTCTTCCTTCGGCTCAACCTCCGCTTGGAGCTTCAACTCAGGTTCGCTCCTCCTGTAGATCTTGAATCGTGCCCTCCTTTCAGCAGCAAGTTCGCGCAGGGGCCAAACAACGGGCGAGGAGAAGGAGGCGATGACGGTGGCGGCAACTTCGCAGTTAGGGTTCGGCACAGGCTCCGGATTTCTGCGCAAAACCTGTTTCACAAGTGATGGGGAATGCTCCGACCTCCTGATCTGGAATGGATCTTCCCCTTCAACGACAGAGAGTCGAGGCCGAACAGAGGCCGAGGGCGCAGAGGCGGCGGTGACTGTAGGGTTCAGTGCTCCTCGCTCCATTTCTCTTCCTTTGAGAAACCATATATAATGTGAATGTTATTCTCTATAGTATTTTGGATATTCCTATTAATAACTATTGGTGTACCCTTATTAAGGTCTCCCTTTGATTAGCATCAAAATTCTAATTATGATTTTTCACAGAGGAGGAAGATACCTATTTTGATTAAAGGTTAAAGTCAAGAGTATTTTACTTTTGATATTTCCCTAGGATGATTACATTTTCCCCTATAAATAATTGATTTTTTTCATTGACTCCATATTTCGTAATGCTCCCCAGATGTGGGTGTTAATTAAGGCTATTATGATGATGAGACAGGGTGACGGTAGGCAGGGCAGCCACATGGCCCTCTGCAACCATCCCAAGATCACCATGAATGATATTCATGGCACCTTGCAGGTGGCATTTATTGCCCGCTCTAGTCGAGACAAGGCCATTACCTACAGAACCATGGAGCTGGAGAACATTCCTGTCATTCTACCCCTGTTTCACTGTGCATGCCCTCCGCAGGTGGGAGAGCTGACTGAATGAACCAGCATTGGGCACAGATGCTGGATTGTGTGTTGTCTTGATTTGGGTAATGGCTTCCACCATTCCCATACAAACCTCTGCAATTTGGCTCACATCATCTAGCACTCAGTAACCTCTGCACAAAGCTCTTCTGTTAATTCCTCTTTTGCTCCTCCTAACTCTTTAACTGCTCCTATTTCCACCATGTTCTGCCACCAAATGAGTAGCCGACGTGGTGGCATGCGAGGTGGAAATTCTCACACACTTGCTTTGCATAGCCATAACTCAGCTGCCCCTGCCTCCTCTACCAAAAATCCCCACTAGTATAGTCTTGCAGGTCAGTATCTAAATACCAGGAGTGGGAGAGGTAGAGCCAGCTTCCACATCGCAAGACGCGAAGAGGCGGCTGTTCGCACTGCAACCTTTTCTCTGCCTCCGCATCAGGTTCCTCACACAACAGATTTTTGGTTTCGTAGCTCTTTCAATTGTCTAGTTATTGTAGCCACTGTCTCCATATCCATTACAAAAGAGACTGAGCAACACATTCCCATAACTATTTCCATGGAGGAGATGCAAAGAGCTGGCCCAAGCACGAATAGGGGCAGCAATGACGAGCAGGAAGGTAATGGAGGTCAAAACAAAAGGCATGGTAAAGCCATTGCTGGCAGCTCGCATGTTGAGATGGGCATTCAAATTGACACGCAGGCCGTGGAGAGCCGTCTGGATGACACGTTGAGCCCGCAGGTTGAGGCCAGAAGTAGGGAGGTAGGACATCAGGCAGTGGGACGTGGTGAGTCGGACAACTGGGATGACTGGGCATGTCCAATAGTGGAGGAACCTACTCCGGAAGACTTTGCGATGCGTGTCACATCTGCCAGGTGGCATTTCTTTTAGTTCTTGGTCTAGTTCTATTTAGTATTATGTGTCCTCAGGGTAATCTGTTGGTTGGTTGGTCCAATTAGGATAAACTGTTGGTTTTGATCAGTTGGTCTCGTTAGGAAAACTGTAGGTTAAATCTGGTTGTATTCATATTTTCTTTTGGACTGGTTTCCCTTTTGTTGGGAAAGTCTCAGGCAACTTTCATGGCTGTGTGCTAATTAAGGGTGGGTCCCTTGATGGCTAGGAAACTCTGTAGTTACTTTTTGTATCATATCAATAGATTAACCTCACTTAGAAATAAAAATAAAAATATTTCGTAATGCTAGAAGGCACCAATCTTGGGTTTTCATGGTTTCCTTGAAAGCAGTCATCATTTTTATTTTATATTTCATTTATTATAGTAAATTTAGATTAAATTATAGAATATTTATTTATTATAGCCTTATAAATAATATAATTGATATTTGTGTGGCTTAAAAGTTTTAAATTTTCATTGTATTACATATCTTGTGAAAATTATAACATTGTTTAGTCATATTTTAGGGATAACATCACCCTTTGTGAGGCTATACCATCATTTCTAACTGATTTTTTTTTTTTGTAATATTACCTATATTTATCTTTAAGTTATCCCTATGAGGAGTAAGTATCATTTATACTAATTTTGGGAATGTTATAGGCTAATTGTGTTGCTACAATTTTTCTAAGTTTAAAACCCTAATTTATGACATCCATAGAATTCCTTAGGGCTCACTGGTTTTGATAATTTCTTTTCATGAATTGAGTGAATTAAGTTATCAAAATTCCAAGAGGACCATTCTTAGCCAAAAACCAATGATTATTATCCATATGTACCCAATCCCTAATTTAGTAAGGTCGTTCTATATGGATATCTCATTGCAAGCTTGTTAGAGGGAATTTAGTTTGGATTATACTTGGGTTAATTGATCTCTAATTCTTACTAGGAATCATCCCATATAATTAATATTTTCTTACAAATATTAGGGGAATAGGTAATGAGTTAACAATGGTAGATTTCTTGAATCTTACACACCTTTTAGGACTTTTCCTAGTGAAGCTTTACACAAGGCATGCTAGATTTTGTTGTACCATCCTTTGAAATCATTGTGTGTGAAGAGTTGAGTCATCATCCTTGAGATAAAAAGTTTATGGTTCAATGTCTCATTGATGACCATATCCCAAATCCATTTTTTGTGAGAAATTTTGGTGGCACCATCATTCTCCTAGTTTAGGAGCTTCTATTCCACCCAAGAATGATGCAAGAGCATCTCTCCAAATTCAACAAGACAAAGAATGACTCATCACATGTACTAAAGGGATTGGATTTCCTTAATTTTATTTAATTTAATTAAGTTGTGAAGACAACGATAAAATGTTTTCTTTTATAAATATGATGTGATATAGATTGATTAAAATAATGAGAAATCATTTTCTCATGACATGTAATTCATTATTTTAGGTTAGTACTTGAGAAAATTAGATATTCTAGAGATATTTTCCAATAATTTAGTGATTTTATCCATCTTTAGGGAATCTCAAACAAATCCTCATTTCATATATATGTAACTAAATAAAAAAGAGTAGAATGGTATGATAAGAATGTGTGAAGAGAGGCCAAAAAATTATTCTATTAGGCCATGATAGAGAAGAAAGAATATTAGGTGTGTGAGAAGAGACAACAAGAATAGAGAAGAGAGAGCATGTAAATATTTTTAATATTCTTTTGGTAAAGTTAAGAGTTTTTTATTTCCTTTACATTCCTTATGTATTAATCATGCTTATTTGTAGATTTCTATACTTATGATTTGTTTGAATTCACGGGCACAAGCTAGGATTGATGTGTTAAGTTTTGTAATTAGTCATAGAACAATACTAATGCCCTGCGTATAGTCGTCATTTTTTTCTACAGAAAGGTTTAGCTATAGACCTAGACCTTATTTGAATTTTCCAAAATATTCCAAAAATAAACAAAGTCATGCGGATTCGTCACAAAATATGTCAACAAGAAAATATGTCCCTTTGACATCTAACAATAACTAACTAATTAGTTATATCCCTGAACTGGTACATGAAATCTAATTTAAGTTGCATCCTATGTGGGACCCAGTCAAATATACATCTAGCCCTGAAGTGATCCAACCTTTGGCAATGATAGAAACACTTTCAAACTTTTGAATACCGAACATCCAAATCGAATTTATTCTATATTGCTTTGTGGAACATGAATCTCTAGGTTTAAATTTACATAGGTATTATGATATCTAGGCCTTACTACATCAAACTTCACAACGCTAGATATAATAGTCAATGAAAAGTAAATCTATGTTAAAAGTCATTTGGGTCCTCACTCCTAGATATATTATGCCAAAGAGAGGTAATCTAATGCTTGGATATATCTTAGACTTTATAAATTTTGTTAACCCATAGCTTTCTAGAGCTCTAGAATTCAAGTTGGAGAGCCATGACAAAGGGAATTTCTAGTATCATGACCTTGGTACATGTGAAAGCAATCTTTTTGGAAAAAATAATTTGAAATAAAACAATAAACAACAAGATTTGTAGGCTTAAAAGCTTTTGGTCTCAATCCCCTAGTTTTGACTAAAGGTTCATGGGTATTTGAGTTAAGTTATAGTGCTAAAGGAACAATAAAAATTGCAATTTTATGTAGCTGTTTGAGCAATATTTGAGACTTACGCTGTAAAAAAAAAGCGGTTATTGGAGTTATTAAAAAATGCTATTTTCAACAAAAGTTAAGAAAAGACTCAGGTACCAATCTGATTCAAGGAGATTCAAAGTGAGGAACATGAGATGTTAGTGAAAGAGTGATAAGAGTAGGATAGGATACATTAGAGTGGTATCATAGTAGAAGAAATATGCTTGTTAGATGGAAAAACAAAAAATATAGGGGATTTTGTACAAGAAAGAGTGATTCTTGCATGCAATGGAAGTGATATTTGAAATATGATCGCAAGAAAGAATGGTGCTTATGTGTTAAAGTAAAGGGGTAAAGTTTAGCAAGATAACCTTGAAGTAGTCTATTGAAGAACATTCCAGCAAAGAATAAAAGTTGGATAAAAGTATTTAAATGATAAAATCCTAATGTATATTTGCAACTATTGAGTTTTATGTTTTGTGATATTTCTAGTAAAGATGTATGTGATGATTCCAGGTAGCAGCAGATATGGTAATGTGGTAGAACATTATATCTAGAAATATGTGACAGAGGAAATGAGGCAAGTGAAGAATATTTTGGAAAAAAACTTTTGTAGTAGAAGTTGCATAATAGATAGTGAATATCAACTTCCAACTAAGGTTGAATAGAAGTTGTTATGGAAAATCCATAGTTGCAAGTATGGCCATATTTTTGTAAAGAAAGGGCAGGTGAAGCTCTTAAGAGGAGAAGTGAGAAAATTGAAAAATCCTAGAAGAGTATAGGAATCTCAAGAAGCTATAGAGAATAGAACCAAGAAGGTACTAAAATATCAGGTTTGAAGGAAGCTTAGTGAGGTATTGGATAGAAAGTATGCGGGATTGCTATAGATAGAGCCTTGATTTGAAACCATAATGAGAATGGTGAAGATAATAAATTTATCATGCGAGGGAGATGATTCTTTTATTCAAATAATTCGTAACATTTTTTACACTGATCTATCTATTTTGTCTCCTAATCGATAATATCATGTCACAAATGGAACATCCAATCATAATATTAACTACCATTCATTTTATGATTTTCCTTCCAGTATATCTGATGGAATTTATTTCGCATTGATTTATATTTATGGTTTATGTCAGTATTCGGTTACTTGTTAAGAAATTGAGGCACTTCAACCTTTGTCGATGGTTATGTTTGGCCCTCACTATCTTGGAAAGCTTTCTGAATATGATCATAATCGTTTTCCATTGCAATATTCTAATCCCAATCCTACACATTTAATTGAAAATTCATCTTTTCAAAGATTTTAGGGTTCTCAAAAGGATTGTTTTGAATTTCATGATCCAATTGTTGAATGGTCGGAGAAATATTACTTGGTAATCTTTGTTGCAAATAACAAGTTTCGATATTTTATCATGCTTACTAAGGAGGATAGTACAGATGAAGATACATTCACAATAAGCTTCTGACATTTGTTTAACTATGGTTTTCATAAAAAAGGTAAGAGTGTGATCTAGTTAGAAGTAGTGGCTATGACATATCTTTCTGCTGATATGAAATACCTTTAATTTGTTGTGCAAGTTATTGAAGGAGTTATCTTTTGATGCAAGAGCATCCAACTCAGCAATTTCGTTATATTCTAGTTAACTGAGGGGGTCTTTTGTTTTCAAGGAAGTTGGATTCCTATATATCAAATTAATGTAATTATTAATGTTTTGAGTGATTGGAATAGGAATTAATTAGATATTGTGAGGATATTTGTAAATTCTCTCGAATGTAGGAGAACATGAGTGATGATGAGTTATTAGTAGTGATTGAGAGATTTGGAAATCAATTGTAAATGTTAGATTAGAAATTGGTTTCACGGTTTGTGGAACTAGAGAGGACTGTTAGGGATTAGTGGAGTCAAAATTCTACTTAGAGGATATTTAGGATTTAGTTTAGCAGATTAAAGATCTAAACCAGAATTGGTTAACAAAACCTTTTGTATAAATGTAAGCCTAAAAGGCATAGAGTCGGTCAGTCAGTTAGAGTGAGAATTAGAGTTTAGAGATTAGATAGGGTTTGACTGTAAGGCTATATGAAGGAAAGGAAAGGCCAATGATATAAAAGATTAGGCTGAGAAGGAATTCATTGTGTAAATATTTATTTATTAATACAGGAGTGAAATTTTTTATTTTGTGTGGTGTGTATTGAGTAAATGAATTATAAACAATGTGTGTGGATTAGAGTAATTTTTCATAACATAAGTGTACAGGGAATTCAAAAAGAATCTGACAGAGAGGACAGTGCTCAGAAGAGTATTACGATGATCAAATAGTGTTGGAGTCTGATTGAATAACCAAATCAAAGCTCAAGAGTGGTAGTGTTTAAATAATACACAGAACAAATTTCAGGAAGGAGTCAAGCGGAAGAGCAATCGAAGATTGAAATCAGTGAAAGGAAGAAGTAATGAAGTAGCAATGCACATGAACCATTGGATTAGTCGGATCAACGAACATGATTAATGGAAGATGAACGATAGAGATCTTATCTTAGGAGATTAAGTTAATATATGGATGGATCACATCAAGGCATGTGTCGACAGAAGGGTGGAAAACATGTAGAATGATAGAGTGGTGTTCATAGGTGGTAAGAAGTATCTCACTTGCCCTAAAAGTTGTAAGTGGTATTCTAAAATTTCATGTGATCACCCTTAGCGACTGACACTTAGCACAAGAAAAATACTTTTCTTGCAGGCTCTCGACACGATATCGATCGTGCACAATTTCACGTGATATTGTGTGATAGCTGTTGGATCAAATGGGGTAGATCAACGGTGGAGATCAACCAAGCTAGTTGGTCAACGGGTGATGTGATAACCATTGGATCAAGTGAGACATATCAACGGTGGGAATTTGGAGTGCATAAAGTAAAACGTTGAAATGAATACGTCAACTATGCAAAATGTGGTTGATGGCGATTGGTCAGGATTGTTGGGGATCGGATGGTAAGGAAATCCACGTGTGTAATCTAATTAATATATGATTAAATAGCTTTCGCTTAAGCATTTAATTAAAGAGAGTTAAACCTTGGGTTATGCAAGGTTTCCCTAAGTATGGAACTTTAAAATTCTTGGGACATAGTGCAACATGCAATTTTATTTGCATACCGTAGGTATGTGTGGCTTAGGCTACATCATTTGTTATCAGAGTAGAACAAGGAAATTCTACATGTAAGAATTCTTTGAGAAAAAATAGAACAGAGTTATGTTTTGAAGGTGTGTATGCAGACAAGAGGAGATCATATTTTAAATTTGAAAAATAGTAGGCACACAGAGATAAAGTGTAGCAGAATTTGTAGATGCAAAGGAAACAAAGAACAATCCATTCAAAGTGCAAGTGAATGGTATAACAAGATCATGTATAGGTATTGAAGGTAGTGACCTAAGAAGGTGAGAACATTGTAGCAACCTAGAGCAAGGAGTGCTCAATTGGTTCTAGAGGAGAGAACTAGAGAGATGCCAAAAGATTAAGCTTAGAAGAGAGAAGCTTAGTGAGGTATCATGTAGCAAGGGGGACATGTTACTACAGAGGTTTTGTTGCAGCTCACGAAAAGATAATAAATGCAATTCCACAAAGGATGTTGGTAGAATTGCTTAGGGATGACGAAAGCTGGTAAGAATTCATGAGTGAAAGAAGAAGTGGCTAGAACCTAGTATTTCATTGTGATTGAAATACAAGAAGACAATTGTGTTCTTAAAAGGTGCAAATGAGTTGAAGCCTAGAAGGAGAAAAGAGAAGTGCTCAAGGAGGTTCAAGAGAATAGAGAACCAAGTGCTTACCAAAATACCAAGTACAAAGGAGAGCTTGGTGAGGTAACTGGTAGCAGGGAGGACTTGCTATTGCAGAGTATTTAATGCATCTCATAGTAAGTGAGTGAGGAACTCATGAAGATAGAGAAGGAGATGACTATTGATAGTCATAACAGAGATAACAGAGGTTCTGAGGAAGACCACAGTAGAAGAAAAGTGAATAAGGGGGATTCCAAGGAAAATGGCAAGAGAATGAGTCAAGAGGAGCTTGACAAGGATATTGCAGAGTTAAAAGAACAAATGGATGTATTAAGGATGCTACTAGAGGAAAACCAAAGGAAAGGTTGGGTCTTGAGGGAAAAGGTAGTGAAGTGGTCTAAGTTACAGGGAAGGCTACATTAGAGGCAAGTGAAGTGGTTGGTGGAAAAACTTAGAGAAACTGAGTTGGAAATGGAAGTTTCCATTTGTGAAGCAGAACATGGTGAAGTTCTGGGTGAAGATGAAGAATAGAGATCTGTGGAAGATCTTATGAATTATTGTGAGAATTCAAGATAGCAAGGAGATATGGTGACTAAAGGATCAAGTGAGACCACAAGGTCTTATTTTTTTAAAACTGATAATTTGTGTACGATTGCAGGTATTACAGGAGAAAAGAAAATTTGTGAAGATGTCTTCAGGATGTATGAAGATCTTGAAGTAAAAGGTGACAAAAGAAATTTCTCAGAAGAGGAAGAATTTGACTGGCTACAGTAGAAAGAGTCTATGGATGAGTTAGTGAGAGAAGATAGTTACTTAAAATTGTCATAGAGATGGAAGATTAAGATCTTATTCTGCTGAAAAATGAAGGAATATTGTCTAAGAGAGGTAATATAATGAATTTAATTAATGTTATTGATGAAGAAAAAATGTAGGAGAATACTAATGCAAATGATGGGGCGAGGATTTCTCTTGAAGAAGGTTTACAGACAGACAACAAGGCAAAGTGTATTATAGAAGAAGGGGAGGCAAATTTGTCTCAAGACAAAGAAAAGACAATCATAGTATTGAAGAAAGAAGAAGTCTATGCAAAAGATCTAGCAAAGAAAGAAAGGAAATCTGATGATTGGTTAATAACAAGTGAAGGTATGAAAAATTGTGTGAAATTTCCAAATTCTATTCCAATTCAAATTATTGAGTTATATACAAAATTAGACTTTCAAAGAAGGAAGTTGGAAAAGAAGAGGATATGTACTCAGGATAAATTGCTCAAAAAGGAAAAAAAAGAAATTTTCATGAATGACAATCATAAGGAAAAGGGGATGGTAATAAAAGTTCAACAACTTGACATTACAAAAGAAGGAGTTCATTATTGTGAACTAGAGCAGAGAGATATCATTGAAACAGATGATATGGAGGAGAGTTTAAAACAACATAATGATGTGTTGACAAAGAAATTGGAGGAAAACTCAGAGCAGCATATTGAGATGTTGCTAGAGAAGGAAAAGGTAATGAGGCCTTATAATTTTAATTCTGATAATTGTTTTTTGATTACAAGATTTGATGAAGATGAGACAAATATGTTTCAAATTGAAGAGTAAGTTTTAGAACTAAATAAGACTGGAAGTTGCCAGGTTGTACATGCTGATGAGGAAAAAGAAAAACAGGAAGATATCGTGCTTGTAGAAGCTAAATTGATTGTCAGAATCAGTCGATGAAGCGAAGGACAATTACTGAGGGTTGTCAAAGAAGAGGAAGGGAAATATGCTGGAATTGATGAACAACATAGTGATGTATTTGAGGGGAATCAAGTACAAAGGGAATTGGATTATAATTTATTTCTTGAAAGTAAATATACAGATATTAAACACAGGTTATTTGGAAAGTCACAAGAGGGTAAGGATGAAAGAGCGGTAGTAATAATCCGACAACTTCAAAGAGAAGACAGTAAACAACAGTTTGAAGATGAGTGGACAGAGTACACCAATAAATGGAAAAATAATTATCAGTAAAAATATAAATTGGACATAGAGATTGAAAGAAAATAAGATTGATGATGAAGGTGCCTAAGAGGAAAACAACGGTAAGAAGGCCAAGCAGCAACAAGAGAAAGACAATAAGAGACTGTGAAAACATAGCTAGTGGGGCAAAGCAACATAAAGTGTGGAGACCTGGAGAACATCAACAAACAATAGTAGCAACCAAAGACAAATTACAGAACAAAGTGTGAGATCCAAGAGGACAAATATTGAAAGCACATGATCAGGAGATCATGATTATTTTAACCTTGGGAGTCTGATGCAGGAGCATCCAGCTTACCAATTTCATTATATTCTAGTTAACCTAAGGGGTCTTGTGTTTTGAAGGAAGTTGGATTCCTATATATCAAATTAATGTAGTTATTAATATTTTGAGTGATTGGAATAGGAATTAATTAGATATTGTGCGGATATTTGGGAATTCTGTCGAATGTAGGAGAACATGAGTGATGATGAGTGATTAGTAGGGATTGAGAGATTTGGAAATCAATTGTAAATATTAGATTATAAATTGGTTTCATGGTTTGTGGAACTAGAGAGGATTCTTAGGGATTAGTGGAGTCAAAAGTGGACTTAGAGGATATTTAAGATTTAGTTTAGTAGATTACGGATCTGAACTAGAATTGATTAACAAAACCTTTTGTATAATGTAAGCCTAAAAGGCATAGAGTCAGCCAGTTTGTTAGAGTGAGAATTAGAGTTCAAAGAATAGATAGGGTTTGACTGTAAGCCTATGGGCAGGAAAGGAAAGGCCACTGATATAGAAGATCAGTCCAAGAAGGAATTCATTTTGTAAATATTTATATTAATATAGAAGTGCAATTTTTGAGTATGTGTGGTGTGTATTGAGTAATTGAATTATAAACTATGTGTCTAGATTAGAGTAATTCTACATAACATAAGTGTGAAGGGAATTCAAAAAGAATTCGAGAGAGAGGACAATGCTTAGAGGAGTATTCTGATGATCGGACAATGTTGGAGTCTAATTGAATAACCAAATCAAAGTTGAGGAGTGGTAGCGTTTAAATAATATGTAGAACAAAGTTCAGGAAGGAGTCAAGTGAAAGAGAAATCGAAGATCGAAATCAGTGAAAGGAAGAAGTAATGAAGCAATAGTGCACAAGAACCGTTGGAGCAGTCAGATCAATGAACAATATTTATGGAAGATGAGTGAAAAAGATCTTATCTCAGGAGATTAAGTTAATAGATGGATGGATCACATTAAGGCACGTGTCAAAAGAAGGGTGGAAAATGTGTAGAATGATAGAGCCATCTTCATAGGTGGTAAGCAGTATCTCACATGCCCTAAAAGCTGTAAGTAGTATTCTAAAATTTCATGCGATTACCCTTAGTGACTGAAACGAAGCATGAGAAAACTACTTTTCTCGCATGCTCTCGACCTGATATTAGTTGTGCATGATTTCACGCAAGGTTGCATGATAACCATTTGATTGAGCGGAATTGATCAACAGTGGAGATCAGCTAAGCTAGTTGGTGAGTGGGTGACGTGATAGCCATTGGATCAAGCAAGATAGATTGAAGGTGGAGATTTGGAGTGCATAAAGTCAAATGTTGAAATGAATACGGCAGATATGTAACATGCGGTTGATAGTGATTGGTTAGGTCTGTTTTGGATAAGATGGTAAGTAAATCCATGGGTGTAATCTGATTAAAATATGATTAAATAGATTTCTCTTAAGAATTTAATTAAAGACAATTAAACCTTGGGTTATGGAAGGTTTCCCTAAGTATGGAACTTTAAAATTCCTAGGACATAGTGTGACATGCAATTTTATTTGTATACTGTGGGTATGTGTGACTTAGGCTGCATCATCTTTTCTATTGCACATTGTTTTATATTTGTTTTAATTTCTTGTATCTTTGTGTATGTAGGTTGGGATAAGTTACGCGGGCTACATTAGAAATTTCATTACACTTGACCTTGACCTTCTAGCTAGTTAGTTTAGGAGTAGGTCTAGTTGTGTACCAGTCTCCCTTGAACATTCATTTTGTACTCTCTCTGTAATCTTTCTTGTGTTTTCTTACTTTCGCCTTGCATCCTATTTTCGGTTATTGTCCATTTTATTGTCCTTTTGATTTTGTTTTCTTGTTGTGCCTTATCTCTTCTTTCATTTTTTGACTAATAAGAATCTTCATGAAGGATGTTCCCTTCATCTCAAAAGACGATGTGCCAAAATATAGAAGGGCCTTGAGCACTGAAACATTTGGATAATCTTTAGTCCTTATTCTTCGTCTTGTTTGTCTTGGTTTCATACCTTTTGGTCGATGACTCTTTGATGGAAAATACTATCCTTGTGTAAGAAGATATTTGTGTGAAACCATGATACTGGTATCTATTTTAGGAGCCTCATTTCTATTATTGGTTATTTATGTTTCAGTTTTCTCCACACCAATCCAATCATGTAGAGAAGAACAAGGGGAAAAGTCTAAATGCGAAAACTCATATAAGAGGTTTTCTATATGCTTTTGTGAAGGAAAAACCTCTTCTATTCTCAATAAGTCAGGATCCCCCTTCCACTCCATGAAATAAATAAATATCAATGCATATTCCTATATAAATAAAATAAATAAAGGGTGAAAGAAGATAAAGGCTTCCTAGATAGGGAGGTGAAGCAAGTAACTGCACCAGGGTACTGTCTAGGATCAGTGGGAGTGATGCAATTCTTATTTTCCTAAAGTGACTTTGCAAGGGTACTTTCTAGGCATACTGGTAGTGGAGAAACACTAGAGTTGAAAATCTATACTCTGAAAATCTTAAGCTTGTGAATATCATTACTCATCTCTTGATTCAAAACATTGTCATATAATTGAATTTATGACTGTGTTGAACCATTAAAGGATGAAGGGGACTATGTTTATACATCGGGTAAGTGGGAAGGCCAAAGTAATCTGCACGATGATTCAATACTCCATAGGGAACTAGACCCTGCATAAATATTTGATGAAGGTAGTAATCCGAACTTAAATAGGAGTGCAAAAAAATACAGAGATGTAGTAGAAATGGTACTTCATTTCATTAATATCAAAGAACTGTAATATTCTTACAAACAGAATGGAAATAAACTAGCTGAGGCGATGGTAGGTTATCTTTAAGAAGAGATGTGGTGACTACATGCCTTTAAATTATGTTACAATCAGGCTCAAGGGCCTTTCTATTATTGAAAAACAAGGGAAAATCCTAAACAATGAGAACCCTAACCCCAGGAGATGGAACACCAAGAGCTTGTGGGCCATGTTGGGGTTATTTGGGTAGAAAACTTCTTAAGGTCATAACTTGGTCGTATTATCTTTGTTTGGCACGTTCATACCTCGTTGGAAAGATAGCTCCAATTAATAAATGATTTTCCATAGGCCCTTCCCTATGGCTATGGGCCTACTATGGACCTTAACAAAGCATTATTTAGGGGGTCAAAATTGCTCCCAAAGTTTGGGACCCGTAAAACTACTAAAAATAATAGATGCTGCCATACACAAGTGTGAGTCTAGGAAGTAAATCCTTAAAGTGAATTATGTTTTTTCTTTTGAGATTGATCATGGATATATACATGGAGGGAGAGAATCTTAGGTTTCATCTCCCAATGTCTCTTCATCTTCCACTTCTCCTTATTTTCTTATTTACAATATTTACATGGATTCACTTAATCGCAAAGATTAGGTGTCAATATTCCCCCCCTTAATCTGAAGGGATGTTGGTGAGTCCAAGCATCATTATGAATTTTTAGAACTTTTATCTTCCAAGGGATTTAGTGAATATGTCTGCAATATTCTCATTTTTGGAACAATGGTGTAGGTGAATTGTCTTGGCCTCAACATGATGTCGAATTCGATGGTATTCTGTATTGATGTGATTTATTCAATCATGGAACCTTGGGTTCTTGGAAAATTTTAATGCAGAAGTGTTGTCAATCATGAGAGGATTTGAATGCACTTATTTCTCTTGCAAATATTCCAAAATTTTCTTGAGCCACGCAATTTCCTTTGTTGCTTCAGTTACTGCCACATATTATACTTCAGTTGTGGAAACTGTTAGAAATAATTGTTTATGTGACCTCCATGAGACAACTCTTGATCCAAGACTCATAGTATAACCTGAAGTAGGTACTCTAGTTTCTTTATCTCCATCGAAGTATAAATCAAAGTATCTAATCAAGCTGAAGTCACCCTCTTGTGTATATTAAGTCCAAATTCTTGAGTTCCCTTCAAGTACTTTAGAACTCTTTTTGCAATAGACTAATGTCCCTCAAAATAATTTTTCATAAACCTCGAGCGTATTCCAACAACAAATGAAATGTTTGTTATGGCAGTAGTTAGGTAGTTGATACTTCTACAAGTTTTCTATACCTTGTTGCATCCTCAAATTATTTTCCTTCAATGGATGTGAGCTTTAAGTTATGTTCCATTGGAGTAGTCAAAGGATTGCACTCAGCCATGCCAAACCTGTTCAACAAATATCCAACATACTTCTTCTGAGAGAGGAATATAAACTTCAGACCTTGATTTACTTCAATACCAATATAGTAGTGAACATATCCCAAGTCATTCATTTCAAAACCTTTCCTCAATTCCTTCTTTATGTATGTAATGTAGCTCTCATTGTTCCGTGTCATCAAAAGCTCCTCTATAGAAACCACATGATATACAACTGTTTTTCCAAATTTCTTGACAAACAAATTTGCATCATCAAGATCATAATGTTTGAAGTTTAGTTTCAGAAGATTCTCATTTAAGTTCTCATACAAGGCTCCTGGTGCTTGCTTGAGGCTATACAAGGATTTTACAATCTTGCATACTTTGTGTTCTTGACCCTTCACAACAAATCCTTCTAGATAGAACATAAAAACATTCTCTTTCATATATCTATTCAATAAATAAATGTGTGCATCCATTTTATGGACTTTCCAACCAATATGAGTTTCCAAGGCAAAGACTGCTTGAATGGTAGCTGATTTTGTTGTGGGGGAAAAGTCTCCTCATAATCGACCCCTTCCTTCTATGAAAAACCTTTTTCCACAAGCCTAGCTTTGTGCTTGTCAAGTGAGCCATCAACTTTATAATTGTTCTTATAGACCCACTTGCAACCTGTTGGTTTCATGGTTCCCAATGGAGGATCAACTAGCTTCTAGGTGCCAGTCTTTAGCAAGGCATCATATTCTTTCTTCATTGCTTCTTTCTATTCATCATGAGAAGTGACTTCTTTAAAGGAATTTGGTTCAAAATATGTAGTCAAATTCAGTTCACAATCATAAGAAACATCCATATCAACTGGTGAATCAGGATTGTCTACATCATCTCCATATTATCTAGTAGAGATCCTTGTTCCTGTCTTTCCAATATCATTAGGATGAACGGTTTCAAGTGTCTTTGTCAGCCATTTTGGAGGATCTTTATGGGATGGCCCAGCGTGGTCAGTTGACTAAGTTGGGGTTGAACCAAGATTTAGTCTCCCTATTCTATCAATCACATCACTAAAAGTGTCATCTAGATCAGTAGTTGGAGCTTCATCAGGGGGAGAGAGTACTTCAGAAGAAGATTCCACAGATTTATCCAATATAGGAATCCCCCCTTCAAGATGTGGAATCTAATTATCAAACTCCAGGAAATATTTTTCATGTCTGAATCTATCCAAGGGGTCAAGTTATCGCTCAACAACATTGTCATCCTTGAAAGATTCAAGAAATATCACATCTCTAGACACTATAAACTTCTTATTAACTTCACCATAAAGACAATATGCTTTGGAGGTATTTGAATACCCCAATAAGATACCCTTATGACTCCTTGCACCAAGTTTGTTTCTTTGTTCCTTAGGTATCAAGGCATAACAAGTGGAACAAAATAACTTGATATGCTTTACCAAAGGAATGTGGCCATATTGCATTTTATAAGGAGTCTTGTTTCTAATAGCATTAGATGGACACCTATTCTTTATATACACAACACATAGAATTGCATCGGTGCAAAAAATAAATTTAACATTCTTGAAAACAATCAGGGAATGTACCATATTTAGGATTGTCCGATTCATTATTTCAGCTACTCCATTATGTTGGTGATTATGAGGCATACTTGTTTGATGTTCGATGCCATGCTAGTGGAGATAGTTTTCGAATTATTTTGAAGTGTATTCTTCTCCATTATTAGTTCAAATAGAGCCAATATGAGATTTTGCATCATTTTCAATCCATACATGAAAATTCTTGAATGTTTCAAAAGCACCAGATTTGTTCTTTAGTAAATAAATCCAACACATTTTGGTGTAGTTATTAGTAAAAGTCATCATATATTTATTTCCATTTACAGAAGGAATAGGCATTGGACCACATAAGTGTGAATGAATAAGTTCAAGATTTCTATGTGCTCTTGTATGTGAATCATGAAAATATTGTTTGATGTGATTTCCTAAGATACAAGCATCACATTGCTTGAGTTTCCTATGAATTGTAGGCAAACCAGTCACACCATTTTTCTTCAACAAATGAAGGTTTTCATAGTTCAAGTGTCCAAATATAGCATGCCATAAAATACTTGAAGGAAATATACCTTCATCGTGGTGAGAACTATATGATAAGTTATGTGCATGAGCAAAGGTTCCTTGCTGATGAGCAACAATATTGCAGCAAGAATGTTGCAACTCCTGGGGCTACCAACTTTACTTTATCAACCCGAGGTTCATACAAATTTGGAGGTGAGAGTTCTGTATACGCAAGTAGATGCAATGGGTCCACTCTTTATCATTGCTAAGCTGGCGATAGACCATTAGGTTTTCTCAAACCAACCTTCTATTGATTTAGAAGAAGTTTGATTACCAATGGAGGAAGGGGAATTTTACCCTAATTGAGAGAATTGAAATTTTGTCTATTGTAGTAATGAAAGACTAAAATAAATTCTTTAAACACCCGACTCATCTAACTATTTTCTAATAGATATTTCTTTAGAATAATTGTAAGCTAACATGTGTGCAATCCTAACTATCCTAGACATGCAATCTGAGATAATCAAACACTTTACTATTGTGCATATGAATGAACACAATAACCTTTTTGTCATTTTTGTCCCTTTTGTGAAAATGTGAATGCTAAATCTTCTTGTTGGTATGGAAAGTGGGTTAGATATGGTTTTGAAGGGTTAGATGGCTTCAGAGGTAAGCACGGGTATTCTCCTAACTTTCTTGATGCATTTTTCACAAATCGGCCTCAAAACACACCATTACAGGTCAACCTACAAGATGTCCCAATGCTCCTCTGGGATCCCTAGTATTCCTACAAGATCTGGCCAAAAGAATAAGGAGGAGTTTTGAAGGTGGTATAGGGCTTAGGGAAGGTGAATGATGGAAGAAATAAGGCAAAGGAGTGGCTAGGACTTCCTCAGAACTCAAACCAAAGTTTGTAAGATGGTTGGATTTGCTCAACAAAAATGGAAAGTTGTTCTTATGGAATGATAATTTGGTTGATGGACTTAGTGGCTTTTGGTGATCATGGACAGATGAGGTTAGGCTAGGGCTACTGACATGAAATTTTCCTGCACTATTGAAACTCCTAGAATACACACATCACTGGCATTTACCCGTGAATCATGTCAAACAAGAAATATTCCCAATCAATATAAGAAAACAAAATTCCATTATTTATTTTCCTAATTCATGTACGGAAATACTTGTAGAATATTGGGAAATACTATGAGATCTAATACAAAAATGGAGATATCAGAAATAAAAACTGAAACCTATTCTTAGAAACTGAAAGGATGTTTGCCTAATTAGCAGCAAACACTAAATTCCATAAGAAATCAAAATTCCATCTTTTTGGGGCTGTATAAGTGTTATTTCCTCAAACCATGGTCCCTGAAAGGTGGACTGAGGCCATATCCAATTGCTATCATCCTTTTTAGTATTCCTTTATCTCTCTAAAGCTATGCATAAATGGAAGCAAAATAATCAAATTCACCATTACTTGCAATGAAACCATGCCAAAATCAATCCAACAATTAATCTATGAAATAACCTAAGCATAAAAGTACAATAAGAGGAACCTTTACTGCTAGAATTGGTCCCTAACCCAAGAGCTTCATCCCTCTGAGTTAACTTAGTGCTGGATCAAGGAAATGTTCATTCTCATTATCATATAAAAGATAATACATAACAATTTTTTGCCACAATCCTTGAACTCAAAAATTCCATGTGCTCTTACATAATAAATTTGTATCCTAATGAGGCTCTAGGCCTCCTAATTTATACAACTGATGTCTCCAATAACTTCCTTAAATCTAAGGAGTCTTGGCTTCCAAACTCAAGATGAAATGGTTCTTAACTATCACTAGCTTGGCTGCCAATGATCTCCATGACTTGGCTCATCATCAACCCCCTACTGAAAGTGTTGCTCATCCTCTAAGAAACTTAATCTATGTCCATGTCCTTCATTTCTCTGGTGGCCTCCCTAACATCTCATGCTTCTACTGTGGTTTCTTCTCCTATGAATAAAATCCTACCTTCCTCTCTATCTCTTTCCACTACTTTCTTTTTCTTCTTCTTTCCTTCCTTCCAACATTCCTAAAAGAAGTGGTGGACTATGTCTCAAGCCAATCCAGTTGAATTTGAGTGCTTATATATCGGTGTTCTATTTAGTTCCTCTCTCATTCTATGAGGAGAATGGTATTCTATGATTTTTAGGCTGTAAGGCAAGCTGTTCCACCTCCTTTGGCAAGCTTGCATGATGTCATTTCCTAGCAATCTAAACATGTCTTCAAAGTGTGTGACTACTTGTTCTTGTGCAGCAAGTTACCTAAGTGAACACTTAGGATCATTTGCAATGATGTTGTGGGTGCTAATGACAACCATTGGATTATATTGTTTAGCTCTGATCATAAGGGGTTTTGTCTCTTCTCTTGCCATTACCTTTTTCATCTATGTAGCTCTTTCCTCCATTAATCCATGATGCTAAGGCCATCAATTGAAAGTCTCCTAGCTTTGAATTTGGGTCCCACACATTCAAATATGTCAAGGCCAAGTTGTGTAGGTAAAACTCAGACATTTTCGCTCTATATTCCAAGGTTCTTTGATCACAGAGATCAATGAATTGTTTCTAGTGTTGGAAGGGCATAGTTCCTCTTTGTGCTAAAATCTTTATTTGGAATTGTAGCCATTGTTCCTCGAGATACAAGGCAAAAGACTTTGCTAGCATCCTACACTGGATTGCCTCCAAGGATAAACTTGCCATAGTTGCCAATTGGCTTTTCCATTTCTTGTAGTTGTCCCCTTAGCCATGCATTCTATGCTTCTAATTGTGTTTTTATGATTGCCTCTTTGTCTCTTATGCTGCTCAGTTCTCTACCCATCTCTTAAAATTTATCCTCCATGTGGCCTACATCCTCCACTCCTTTTGATTTAGTAATTTGCATCCACCTGTGTGTCCTTTCCCTCTCTCTTTTCAACTTCAAAGAATAAGGGGATGGAAAAATTTTGTGGGATTACCATACCTCCTTCAATGAACATGTAGTAGGAGTTGAGGTTGGGTTGTGGACTAGGTTCTATTAGTTTTAGGTCTTCTTTCTTTGTTTCTTATTGAGTGATACCTTTGTGGTCCATTTTCTGAGTTTCCTATAGGTTTAGCAGAGTTTCCTATTGGATTATCTCTTCTTCCAGTTGGTTTGTCTATGTCTCCTCTAGGAGACCTTTTCCCTTTGATGAGGCTGACCTTGTGACAGGTTTCCTAACATAAGTGATGGGATATTTGGGAGAAGCTTGTTTGAATGATCCTTCTCCTTGATTTTTCTCTTGGAGAGTTTCCTTTTATTGCTGCTTGGGTGAATCATCAATGACAATTGGAGTTTTTGTGGGGGTTTGAGGTCTTCCTTGCCTAATCCTTATGCTCCTTCTTGTCTTGAAGTACAGTGGGGTTTGTCTTTTCCTCTTCCCTTTTGACTTGATAGGTGTACTTAAGGCAGTAAGAGCAGTTGTTGCATCTTTCTCAGTGGCTTCTGGAGATATCCTTGGTGATTCTTCCGCTTGTTTGCCTTGAACTGTAGACCTCTATTCTTCCTTTTGTTCTATTTGCTCTTTTCCATTCTCCTTCCCATTCTTATCTTCCTCTTTCTCTTCTTCCTCTTTTCCTCAATCTGCTCATCTGTCTCTTCTTTTGTTCCTTCTTCTGTCTCTTCTTCATTCTGCTCCTCTTTTTCTTCCTCTTTTTCCTCCTCTCTTTCCTCTTCATTTTCCTCTTCTGTTTCTTCTTCCCTCTCACTAGTAATGGGGATTTTTTCATATTAAAGAGCTTGAATTGATCCTCCTGCCTGCATGTCTCTGAAGGTTGTCCATGTAATAGGGATTCTTAGGTTTTGTAGAGCATATTCTAGGATGAGTTTGATCAACCCATGATGGGCTAGTTGTTGATGTTTTCCCTCTTGCACTTTGATGCTCATGTCTATCATTGATTGAAGAAGAAAGTAGGGTATACTTAATCTATTTTGAGGAGGTGTGTCTTCTCCAAATCTCAGTTCTTGGAGGAGTCTAAAATGGTATCCATACACCACGCTCTATCTCGCTTCACATGATATGTATTTAGTGAGGTGGTAACTAACTTTATTCCAAGGGTATGGAATGGTTTCCCTTCTGACCCCATTTTTGTCCTCCATTGGATCTTCCCCTTCCAAAAATAATTTCTTCTTTACAAGGGTTTTGTTACCCTTATATTATTTTCTCTATGGTAACCTTAAAGGGAGTGTAGTGATTCTTCTTATAACTTTAGGGGTAATTACTATTGATAAGCCTTTCATCACAGTGGTGGCATGGGTCCTAGTGAGGGGTATGAGTGAGAGAGAAAACTCTGTGGCCACCTCATCATCATATCCTTTGATCCCCTCAAAGAACCCCATCCATTGGTGCCTTGTAAAAACTTCTACTATAGGAGGATGCAGGTGGATCCTTACTATGTTTATGGGTTCTGTATTGTTAAGACCACCTGTCATCTTTCCCTGGTAATTGTTGAGGCTTGTATGGATACAATTCAAGAATTCTGGTAGGTGAGAGAGGTTTGAATATTAACTTTTCAATACAATTCTCCTATACTGCAATTTCCTGAATCAAATTGAGGATTTTTCTTCTTTTAATTGGAAAGCATGAAAGGTATAGCTCCTACCTCACTTGTTACATTTTGTTGAGGAAAACTTTTGATTTCTCCTCCCTTAGTGCTCACTAATAATCCTATATATTGACTCCTCTATATCCTATAGTTTTTCATATAGGATCCTATAGGTTTTCCTGTGGGATCCTGTAGATCTCCTGCGTTGTATATGCTAATTGTGTCCTGTAGGTGCTGCTTCAAGAAGGCCAAGATAAACCTCTTTCCGATGAATTCTTGACATTGCTAATGCTCTCTTTGTATGGGAATCAATGTTTTATTTCCATATATGGATGATCGTGTGGGATGGGGTGCTGGCTATCTAAGTAAGAGCACCTCCTTTTAGACTATTGGTCCCACTATTTGTCCATCATTCAACCTTACCTCGTAACCATATCTTACTTTTTTCCTCCGTAACTTAACCATTTTTTCCTTATCCCATTTTTATTTTGATTTCACTATTGCAACGTGTGGATTCATCTAACTATTTTTCCCTCGTCGACTGGCCGAAGGCATCCAATTTAACTAGCCACCTTTACTTATAAGACAAACTCTCACATAATCTTGTAGTTTTGATCATATCATTCTAACGAGAGAGCATGAGTAAGATGGTATACCTGTGGGTAAGATTCTTTGATGTTGATGCATGCTAGAGAGTGATGTCTTTGTGTGTGTTTTTATTGCTTATTCTTTTGTGTATTGGCCTCTTTTGATGCTTGTTTCTTTTGATGCGAAAGTGTTGTAGAGTGATGTTGGTGATCTTGCTGCTTCTGCTGAACTCTAAAGGAGCTTCCTCAACCTTTGAATCCTTGTGCCAAGGATGGATGCAACCTTATGAATTTTACTTTGTGGGATAGACTACTATAGGATTTCCTACATGAAACCTACAGGATGTGATGTAGTTGCCTCTCCCCTACAATTTCATAATTTTTCTCACTTATGGAGAATATGGGTTTTTGACATGAGTAGAGAAGGGTTGTATGGAATGGTAGGTGAGATTTGTGGTCTTCAAGTATTGTCCCCCTTTCCTCCTTCTCTCCCCTTCTATTTGTTTTTTTTTTTCTTTTGTAAACTGTATTTTTTTTAATTAACTTATTGGATGGATGCAAGGGTGACAGGGTGATGAAAGGCATGGCTATGATGTGGTGGAGTGAATGGTTTTTTTCTATTTTAGACATAGACTTGTCATCCCCTTGCTCTAGGACCACTTTTCTTGGGATTTTCAAGGCCATTGTAATTCCTACAGGAAACTCCTATAGGTTTACAGGGAATCCCATAGAAAACATAGAGCCTGTGTAAATTGAGTTGGAGGGGTTCATAACTGGAAGAATGGATGAAAATAATAAAAAATATGAGATGGAGGGATTGAAATATGGATCTTGTAGGTCCTCTTGTTCCTCTCAAGCTATTCTTATCCTCCACCTACTAACCTACAAAACAAAATTTCCTTTTTTTCTTGACCTTTTATCTTTTTTTTTGAAACAACTAATTTGCCTCCAAGGAGGTTTTTATCCTAGTTGCCTGCCCTGGGTTCCTCAAAATAAGTTTTCACCCATAGATTCTTTTATTTTTTCTCTTTTTTTCAACACCCTTGGGTCACCTCAAGACGTTTTCAACCCAATAATGGGATTCAGGTGCCTCATGGAGGTTTTCACCTGTGTTTTTTTCAGGGACTTAGTGGGGTGAAAGCTGACACTTGCTCCACCACCATCACTATATTGTTAATGCCATTGATGAATTATTGCTTTGAGAAGGGCTTCTTGTAGACATTCAATCTATACCCATTGACAAGTAAAGGGATAGCCTCTATATTAATGGTTCTTATCTATACAACACCATTATCATGACATGTTTCTATGACATAAGGCCCTAACCATCTAGTCCTTAACTTATCGTTAAAATCCTTATACTAAAAGTCATACAACAAAGCCAATCACTTTCATGAAAATATTTTTCCTTTATATTATTGTCATGCCAAGTTTTCCTTTGAACTTGAGTCACCTCGGTGTACAGGAGGGCCTGCATCCTAGATTCATCTAACCCATTCAGCTGTAGCAATCTTTCTTGTTGTGCCCTAGTGAGGTCTAGATCCAGTAGTGCCGCCAAATTTAAGGTGTTGTATTCAAATTCAATGGACAACAGGGCTTTCTTCCCATAAAGAAACTCATAAGGATTGGACCAATGGTGGTATTCTAGGTGGTATTTTAGGCCCAAGTGGCCTCAACTAATCTATCTACCCAATCCTTTCTGTTGATCCTAATAACTTTGGTCAGAATGCCTTCCAATGGTCTGTTTGTTAGCTCCACTTGCTTATTAGCCTGTGGGTGGTAAGGAGGAGTGGATGTTTTGTGCTTGATCTTGTACTGGCTTAACAAATTCTCAATCATTTGAGATGTAAATTGACTACCTTGATCAGTGACCAATTCTCTAGGGTACCCAAACTTATAAAATACATTTTCCTTTAGAACTCAGCCACTTCTTCTTCCGTTTCTTCTTTGATGGCCTTGGCTTCAGCCCACTTGGTTAAATAGTCAGTGCACACAATGATGTACTACTTTTTCCTAGATGGAGGGTCAATGGGTCCAATGAAATCCATGCCCCACTTGTCAAATGGCTTGAAATTCAATTGAGGTTGTAGAGGAATTTCATCCCTTGGGGTAGGTTTCCCCATCGTTTGGCACCACTCACACTAACTAGTATACCTCCTCACATCTTGGTGAAGAGTGGGCTAGTAATACCCAACTTGTATTACGTTGAATGTTATTCTTTTGGATGCAAAGTGACCTCCACAGGGCCCATCATGACAGGTTAGAAGGATTTCAAAGACTTCCTCCTCCGTCACACATCTTCTCAAAATTTGATTCGGGCCTAGTTTGAAGAGGTTGCCCTCAATCCAAGTGAATGGGGTTCTCTTCCTTATGATCTTGTTCTTTTCCTTGGAGGACAAATTTGGTGGAAAATGTGTAGACACCAAGTAATTTTCTATGTCAGCAAACCATGGAGAGAGAACTGAAATGGTGAATAAGTGTTCATTTGGTAACTCATCATTAACAATTCCTTCCTCCCCTGCAAGAAAGGTCAATCTAGATGAAAAATCTGCAACAACATTCTCCTTGCCAGGCTTATCGATGATAGTTAAATTAAACTTTTGCAATAAAAGTAACCGTCTAATAATCTGGGCATTTACATTAGGTTTATTCATTAAGTATTTAATTGAAGCATAGTCAGTATGTACAAATACTTGGTAACCAGTAATTTAATGCCTAAATTTATTCAATGAATGCACAACAGATAGGAGCTCTTTTTCAGTCACTCTGAAGTTCAGTTCGACTTTTAACTGATGAAGTAAATGGCATAAGGTAGCTTGTCATCTATTTGGCCTAGAGCTACTCCTATAGCTTTGTGAGAGGAATCATCATGTATATGGAAAGGAAGAGCCCAACTTGGGCCTCAGATAATAGGTGTAGTAGTCAACTTGTCCTTTAGGGTGTCCAAGGCTTCTTGACAGCTTTCTGAAAATAAAAATTCAGATTCTTTGGTCAATAACCCAAATAAAGGAGAAGCTAACTTATTGAAGTCTATTATGAATATCCTATAGTATTCTTCTAAACCTAGAAATTTTTTTACATCCCTCTGTTTTTGCAGAGCTTGGACCCTTTGGATGATGTCTATGTTATTTGGGTCAACCCGCAGTCCTTTCTAAGATATTAAGTGACCTAGAACAGTCCCTACAGTCATCAGGAACTCACATTTTTTGGGACTAAGGGATAAGTTCGTTTCAAAGAATTTGTTCAACACCTTACCCAGGTTGGAGAGAGCCTCTTGGAAATCACACCCATAGGGTGTAAATTCGTCCATATAAATTTCCACTCATCATGGACTAGCTCGGTAAAGATACTCATGACATCCCTCTGGAAAGTGGCAGGGGCATTGCATAGACCAAAATGAATGACCTTATAAGTGAATGTACCCCAAGGACAAGTCAAGGTGGTTTTATCCTCGTCCTCTGGGCTAATTTTCATTTCATTGCACCCACTAAACCCATCTAAGAAAGAAGAAAACTTTTTCCTTCCCAGGGAATCTGACACTTGGTCAATGAAAGGTAGATGGAAATGGTCCTTCTTTGTTGCTTTGTTTAACTCTATGTAATCAAAACAAATCCTCCACTTCCTATTTTTATTTGGAACCAACACAAAAGGAAAAACACACTCACTATCTGAGATAGGGTAAATGAATCCTGCATCCAGTTGCTTTTGCAGTTCTTCTTTGAATATATCTTTGAAAGCTAGATTCGTTCTCCTTTGGGGTTGTCATATTGGTTTGCAACCTTCTTTGATATAAATGTGGTGAGTACACACTGAGGGGTGCACTCCCTTCATTTCTTTGTAACTAAAAACAAAGGCATGCAAATGTTCCCTTAGCATGTTACATAACTCTTCTTCTTAGTGTAACAAAAGAGAAGAGTTGATTTTCAAAGTTCTTTTAGGGCCAAATTCTATTTTCTTGATAAGAGTGGGGTTTGAATCAGCTAAGCATAGATCAATCCGATGGTTTCTCTTGGTTTCCTTCACTACTTCTTCTAAGGACAAGGTGTTGGGAGCTGGATTTTGGAGTATGTGCTCAATTGAATCATCTTCATCCAACTGTCCTCCTCCCATGGCAGTTTCTAGGGTATAGATTTGAGCTAAGTAGACTTCATATTCTTCCTCCTCTTCTAGCCATAATGGTAAATAATGTTCCAAATATGGTTGAGCATGAGGGTACAAGACTAACTTCTTGGATAGATGCGCATTTTTGATAATCATATCTCTAGCCCTGCAGCTGATGTAGGCATCAACAGTGGCTAACCAAGGCCTCCCAAGTATGAGAGGATAACCATTAAGCTTGGACTTAGGCTGGAGAACTAGGAAGTCTACAGGGTACTACCAGAAGTCAATGGAGACCATCACATCCTAGACAATTCCATCAGGGGCTACTGTGGATTAGTCTGCAAGCTGTAAGACTGTTGTGGTCTTTCTTAATGAACCTTGGAGATTTAGCTTGAGCATGGTGTCCTTAGTCATTACATTAATGGAAACCCCAAAATCAATCAAGGTGTGTGGGACAATGGTACCATTGAGTTTCACATCTACTACAGGGCTTCCGGGGTCTAAATAATTTGGAAAAGTTACCTACCCCAACATTAAATCGGACAGTTGTCCAATGATAATAAAGGTAGGGGTGTCTCCTTTTCACCTCCTTGGATGTTTTAAGAACTTCTCTTTGATCATTTTTTTGTAAATAGGTACATCCTTAATTGGTCGGAGAAGAGGAATTTTGACACATAGATTTTTTAATTCACCTAGAAGTTAATTCTCTTCTGGGGTAGGCTAGACTGGATGGGTTAATCTTTCAAGGAAGGGTGGTGGGTTCACTCTAAGCATACTTTCCTCTCTTTCCTCCTCACTGTCCCTTGATGGAGATGGACCTTGGTTGTTCGGGAGTACTCTCCTAGACCTCATTGATTTCCTGAATTTCCATAGCATAAGAAGTGTAGGATTTCTCTCCACTATAGACCTGTTGTGCCTGTCTGTTGTTCGGGTTTGGATTTGGTTGTGCAGGCATCTGAGGTTGTTTAGGTGGAGCAGGGTGTAAAAGCCATGGCTGAGTAGGAGGTGAAGGAAATAGAGTTGTATCAGGGTGTGAAGTCCATCGTTGAGTAGGAGGTGAAGGAAATAGAGCTCGATCATTGTTGTATGGGGGCCTCCAACCCTCAGGTGGTGCATTTTGTGGAGGCTGTGGAGAAGTATATGGCTGAAATGGCTGTTTGGTCGGTTGGGAATGGTACTGAGGTGCAAAATACAAAGGAGAAGGTGTAGACCAGGAGCACTGAGCAAGGGGACCTGAAGAGGGAATCGATGTGAATTGGATAGGGTTGTAATATGCATAGGATGACCCTTGCATGCCTTACTGATACGGTCAAGGTCAATGAGGCCTCCTTTGATTTATGTATTAAAGTTGTTCAGTCACCCCTTTAGATCCCTAATACATAGCTTTTAGTCCAAGTAGAGAAGGGCACTTGTTTTTGGAGTGGTTTTCTTCACAGACCAAGCAGATTTATATAAGGTTTAATGGACATTCATTCCTAGGGTGCCTCCTTATTCATCTGGGGCATAAGATGGCTAATGCTCTCTCTGCTTCCTCCTTCTTTTTCTTGATATGCGTAGTGTCCATCTGTAGGGCAAGGGTTTGCAACATTTCACTCTTGAAATCTTCTAGCATATTTCCAATTTCACCTTTTATAGATGTGTTGGAAGAGGATGAGCTGGCCACTGGTTGACTACCCCAACCCTTTTTCCTAGCTTCCCTCAAATGGTTCTTAAAGATGGTCTTGATATCTTCATAGGGTAGCTAGTAGATGTCCCCTCCTGCTAGCAAGTTTAGGGTATCCAGACGATCTTCCCTAACCCCCCTGAGTAGGACTAGCTTCAGTTACTCAAGATCAAGTGTGAGCCTAGCCCTTTTGTAGCTACGCTGGAATCTTTCCTCATAATCTTCTAAAGACTCATCATTCCCTAAGGTCATTCTAAAAATTTCCTCTTTAGTGTCTTTGGACCTATAGTAGTCCTGATACTTATTGTTGAAATCTTGCTACATTTGAGCCTAGGTGGTGATGTTATCCCTATGTAAACCCATGAACCAGCACAGAGCTACGTCCTTGAGAGTGGATGGGAATAATTTCAACTTATGATCATCAATGCTATTATCATAAGTTCTTAATATGACATTTAAATCAAACAAGAAAGTATCTGGATCTTCTGAGGTCAGGCCATGGAAGTAAGGAAGAGCAGAGGGGCTTATGTTTTTCATCTGGGCATCCCCAATGGTTTCTCTGATGGGAAAATCACCCTCAATTATTTCTCCATCTCCTCTATAATTTCTATTTTCATCCATTAGGTTAGTTGGAGTGGGTTCTCCTTCTTCTTCTCCCTGTATAGGCTCTTCAAAAATATCTGGTTGCTTGCCTAAGGGGTCCTCCAATTCATAGCCACCGAAGAAGAGGGAACGTTTCCTGTTTGAAGTGGTGGGGGTATTTGGTAGAAATTTTCCTAAGTTATCCCTATTCCTACAAGGTATGAAAGAAGTGTTTTTGTTTTTAATTTTTAAGACTAATTCAATAATTGAAATGACAAGATGAATGGAAATGAACTGCTGAATGAAATCTCACTTGCAGAATGGAAAGGAAATAAAACCAACTTAATTACTTTTGCAAAATAAATGAAGCTAATAATAGAATGGAAGAGATAAGGAATCAAAGAAAGGAAGCATAAATCACATCTACTCAGACACCTCCTCGGCAATGGCGCCAAAAAGTGATGAGCAACAATATTGCAGCAAGAATGTTGCGACTCTTGGGGCTTACAACATTACTCTATCAACTTAGGGTTAATATAAAATTGGAGGTGACAACGCTATATACACAAGTAGATGGAATGGGTGCACTCCTTGTCACTACTGAGCTGACGATAGACCACTAGGGTTTCTCAAACCAACCTTCTATTGACTTAGAAGAAGTTTGGTTACCAGTGGAGAAAGGGGAATTTTACCCTAATTGAGAGAATTGAAATATCGTCTACTGAAATAATTAAAGAATGAAATAACTGCTTTAAACACCCCACTCATCTAACTATTTCCTAAGAGATCTTGCTTTAGAGATAATCAAATACTTTACTCATCTAACATGTGTGTAATCCTAACTATCCTAGGCATGCAATTTGAGATAATCAAACACTTTACTGATGTGCATATGAATGAACACAATAACCTTTTTTCCTTTTTGTTCTTTTTGGGAAAATATGAATGGTAAATATTCTTGGTGGTATGACAGGTGGGTTAGAGATGGTTGTGAAGGGTTAGATTACTTGGGAAGTAAGTAGGGGTCTTCTCCTAACTTTCTGGAAGAATTTTTCACAAATTGGCCTCAAAACAGGCCACTACAGGTTGTCCTACAAGATGTCCTAATGCTCCTAGAAGATTCGTTGTATTCCTACAGGATCTGGGCAAAAGCATAAGGAGGGGTTGGGAAGGTGGTATAAGGCTTAGGGAAGGTGAATGGTGGAAGAAATAAGGCAAGGGAGTGGCTAGGATGTCCTTAGAACTCAAACCAAATTTTGTAAGATGGTTGGATTTTCTCAACAAACATGGAAAGTTGTTCTTATGGAATGATAAATTGGTTGATGGACATAGTGGCTTTTGGTCATCATGGATGGATGAGGTTAGGTTGGGGCTACTGACATGAAATCTTCCTGCACTATTGAAACTCCTGCAATACACACATCACTGGCATTTACCCATGAATCATGTCAAACAAGAAAGATTCCCAATCAATATAAGAAAACGTAATTCCATTATTTAGTTGCCTAATTCATGCATGGAAATACTTACACAATATTGGGAAATACCATGAGATCTAATACAAAACTGGAGATATCAGAAATAAAAACTAAAAACCTATTCTTAGAAACTGAAAGGATGCTGGCCTAATTAGCAAAAACACCTAAATTCCATAAGAAATCAGAATTATGTCTTTTTGGGGCTGAATAGGAGTTTTTTTCTCAAACCATGGTCCCTGAAGGGAGGAGTGAGGCTAGATCCACTTGCTATCATCCTTTTTGGTATTCCTTTACCTCTCTAAATCTACTATGGAAGCAAACTAATCAAATTCACCACTAGTTTCAATGAAACAGTTCCAAAAATGAGATTCAACATAACCAGGCGCTAACCATTAAAAGTAGTACATTAAAGGTGTAGATAACGATGGTGATTTGGATTTGTCCAGTATGTCATGGACATGATGGAAGATGTGTTGGATACACATAATGAAGTTGTTAAGATTGTCATCTTTGTATTGGATATGGTCCGAAGCTGCCTGAGTAGATGCAAATGGTATGGTTATGTTGATGGTGTTGGACCCACCAACATTCAAGGGGATATTCCTAGTAAGAAGTCCCAACAAGACCTCAGATCGTTTGGACTAGAGTCCTAATAGCGGGTGCTAACATAGTGCCTTGATCGTTGTAGCACACATACATACGTATGATGACTTTGGTCAAAAACAAGTGTGTGACCTTGCAGCGAGTCAAGTGAGATGCAAGGGAATTCTAATGCACAGAGGGGTAAAGAAGGTGTGTACCTTAGAAGCCTATAATATTATGCAACCTGAAAGGAACACAAGAGTATAATGACATCACAAGATGGAAGTGGAATAGTCCACAAACCAAAGTGATGGGTTAATCCAACAATATGTCTTAAAAAATATTCATACAATTTCATACAAAATAGTTCATATGAAAATGCGTGAGTTAAACAACATGCATTGCTAAAGGAACCGGGATAGTCAAACTACAATAAAAACATATGCATGAAAAACGTGTTGGCTTGGTTATATTATTAAGTAAATTTCCATCCATAGATGCACCACTGATAGCTATTAGCCCCAATAGTGGAACATTACAATCAACATTATGTGCTCCTCCACAAAAGTGTAATCGATCTATGATGTGGAGAGGCCATGGGTCATCACAATACTTCCAAGACTTCTTTAAGCCTAAGCCTAGCCAAAATCTTGGCTCCCAAAAGCTTGTACTATGAGTTATGAGGTTCTATATATAAAAAATGGTGGGGTGACCCTTGACATTCCCCTTTGACTCTTTAACTACCCTCATGACTCTTCAACTCCTTTATAAATAGCTCTTTACATTACATAGTGATTTTTCACATTCCACTAATGACACTTGAAATTTCACTTACAATATATTTACAAATAATATACAATTTCCACAGATACCCATGTGGGACAAAATAAGCGTGAGTCATCCTAACATGATAAACACCATCACTCAGAATCTTTGGGAAGGACCAACTAAGCAACATCCTCTTGATGGTTTTCGGTGACAAATGGATACAAAGCTTAGTATTGCACTATGTTGTCCACATACTATTTGGTGATGTATTTTTGGAAACAGACTCTTGCCTCCATGGCTTCTTTGTATATAGTCCTAGAACCTTTGTCCAACTCATCTTGAAGCATGCAAAACATTGTCCTGAGTGTGGCTAGACCACTGATGTACCTCTGGATGATTTTTGTGCTTAGATGTAAGTCATCAATGGTGGCCTATCACATCAACTACTCCATCTACCTGTCAACCTCTGGCCAGAGTTGTTTCTTCTTAATGGCTTCGGTGAGGGAACCGATCGAAGGGATCCTGTGTTTCCTCACCATAACATTCAGAATCTTGAACAACCATGCATGGGAAGCCTCAATGCTACTTATGAGTGGAGGGATCTTCTCATAGTTCTAGTTCAACATTCGGATCCATGCTTTGTCTAGCTCTAGCTATGACTTCATTATCTTATGCAAGGAAAGTGAGGCTCCCTTGTATTTCATTGTCCATTCTTGTATGTGTGTAGTAGCAGCATGTATGTCCTTGAGAGTTTGGAAAGTCTTCATGCACTACGACTAGAAAAACATGTAGGTGAACAATTGCCATATGGATAGTGACAAATCAATTATAAAGTTTCCATATGGTAGTCTTAAGAATTGATACTTGAGAAAGTATCACTTTCCTCATCTATGCCATAGTGGATCCTGTGTATTTTTATTCCCTCTCCCTGGCCTCTTGCAAGTCCTTTTCCCTTTGATCATTCTCGCTAACAAGAACGTGACACTTGAGCTTGTGGCTTTTGCATAAGCCTTAGAGGCATTAGCCATGCAAGATGGATGTTTGCTAACATCTAGCATTATCACCCTTTCCTCCATATGTACAAGTGACATGAGATCATCTGGTAAATTATTTATCCGTGCCTATACAATCCTATTATGAAACTCCTCAAATGATAGATTGTACACGCACATTACAGGATCATCATGAAGGAGAACAACCTCTCCTTGCACGATCGGTACTCGTTCTGATTCTAGAGGTGGTGGAGATTGAGGGGCGATCTTGTATGTTCTTGGCATGAGGTTGGTATCTTGAACGTGTGGCTCATGTTCCAACTCTAGCTCTATTGCTTCAACCATTTTCTCAATCTTCTAAGCAATTTCCCCATCCTACAACTGCTCACCCTCTTCTTTATCTGCTGTTGTTTTTACTCCTCAACTTGTACAGGTCTAGTTTTCTTTGTCATTGTACCTTTCCCTTATTCCTGTTCCAATTTCTACTTCTCTTCCCTCTCTCTCCTTCTTAGCTCTTGCACTTCTTTGAGCTTCTTCTCTATTTCCCACAAATTCCTTTTTGCATCCTCAAACTTTGCTTCTCTCTCTTCCTTTGCTCTACTATGTCTATGCGTTTTTTTCTCTTCACCCCCAATGCCAAAGCTTCTTTCTCAATGAGAGGATCTTCTTTGAACTTATAGCTTTTCTTGGGCTCTACGTTCTCGACAATCTTCCTCTTGCCTTTGTCTCGGTCCAGTTTTCTGCCTATTGTTGCTATTGTTATTGCTTCCTTTGGCCCCACTACTTGCAAAAAATATTTCCATTTTATAGCCATGATCACTAGTTCATTGAGCTTACATGAGTTATAATAGTACCTCCATGGATCTCCCTCTCCCGAATGAAATGTCTCGTGGATCCTTGAGTAATACACCTTTCCATAGTGGTTCTTGCAAATATAGTGAGGATCATATGGATTATAGTCCTTGGTGTCATCAAACTTTTCTAAGTCCTTGGCCTCTGCATATACATCCTTCAAGCTTCGGATCATATACAATCTAATCCGTAATGCAAGAGAAGGCCATTAGGCCTTCTTCCTCCTATTAAGCCCTGCTCATAACCCTGTGGAGATGTGATATGCAACCTCTTACAACACCAACATATTCGTGGAAAACCTTGGTAGTACATATAGAGGCTTCTCTCCACCAAACATCCTAATGAAGGTGCCATTGGGTGAGGCATACCAATCCTCTATGTTAAGTAATGCCTCCACTGCTTCTTGGGACATGCAAGGTGGATCCTGCTCGAAGATCAACATGATAGCCAGGATGATGAAATGGTTATATAGGCTCGCCATGACCCCTCGGTAGCAAAACATAGAAAGCAATTTGCATTAAATTTTCATAGCAGTCTCTGATGGTTTCCATGTCCGACCCATGCCAAAAAACCAAGGTTGGGCACAAATCACATCAAGTAGGTACATTAACATATATAATCTCACTTTCTCATCCTTGTGCAGATTTTGGGCATTAGTCACATGCACTTTCAGCTGATGAGCCAACAAAACTAACCAATTGAATGACCTTCCTTCATTTTCCAACTGGTCCAACAAAACCACCCAATTCTGCAAAAATTTCTTTGTGCTCTCTTGATTGTACAATCTGTTAGTGTCAGTCTTCGCAGCCTTCCACCAGTGATCAAACACACCCTTACAAAGTGGTATTAGGGTGTCAAAGTCAAATTTTGTCATTTCAGTGAGTCTTCAAGTAAACTTTGGTCACTAGGTATTAGGTCTAAGATTGTTTTCACTCCTTCCAAAGTCTTCCAAGTATAGGTTCATGTCACCATTTGGCTGAGTGTACCATCATTGAAAGAGTTGTCATCATTATTTCAGGTTCCAATGGGTCATTTTACACCTTGTTTTTGCTTCAGTTGTGCTTAGGTAAGGCTCATTTCCATCTCCTAGGGTTTTGAAGGTAATTTTTCTTGGATGGTCAAATAATGAACAAAATTTTTATCTTGATGCTCATACACCTTCCCCTATCCTTAATATACCTTCTTAAACACTTCCCATCATTGATATCCCTCAAATTCATCATTGTCCCACAAACCCTAGCCTATTGCTACAATTTGACACTTTTCTAGGTTAGGCCTATGTTTTTCCCTTTTGGACCCCTTCCCCTCACTCAATCCTTGAAATTCGACTTCCCCCTACTTCCTAACATCCCTCCCTACTTCCCACAATTTTATCAAGAAATGAGAAGCCCTTCATCCCCTCCATTTCCCTTTATTTCTACAAATCCTCTGTTCCACACATCAGGATAGGTTTTATTAAAATGATGTTTCTGAGCAATAAACGATGAATTTGACAAACATGAGATAGGTTTTTGTCCACCATAGAACCAAGAAAAAAACCCTCCTTTAGTTCTTAAACAAGTCTCATGGTTTGGGAGAAATTTCCAAAACAACATTTTCCTTAGGAGAGTTGATGCACTTCTGGAGTGACGTTGGGAAAATCAAGATTTCTCCTAGTTGGAGTGACCAAATGACTTATTTGATGAGCCAAATGATAACTAGACACAAAGATATTTACAAGGAGATCTCATGAGCTCAATTTGGAGTTGAGGAAGACCTCCCAAAGTTGACTGAAACAACACTCTGCATTTTGGCAGCCTCATTCTTCACATTTTTACCAGTCTTGGGAGATTGAGCTTTGGATAGTCAAAATGAGCTCCAAATGGAAAAATTCAAGATGTTTGGGAAAGTAGAATCGACAATATTTCCAAAGAGCTATCCCACACCTAATTTGGACACTGGGAAGGCAATAAAAAGTTGTCTTGAAGTGGCGATGCATGTTTAGGAAGTGGCATTGCGCGTTGAGCAGAAGGGCTAGAAAGGCCTCAAACTTCAAAAAACTTCAAAATTTTCCGTCTTTTCTCTTCATACTAATAATTCTTCCTCCCATTCTACATTGTGGGTTTGCATTTCAAACTCTTAAACATCATTTCCCCATGGTAAATGTGAAACCCTAAAAATATCGCTTGGATATGCTTAAACCCTAAAACCCCCATTGTTCCTCCTATCACCTATCACTACAACTCTAGAATCTATCCCTATCCCTTTATCCCTATTCCATATCATCCCTATCCCTTTATCCCTCTTCCCAAAGGGAAATTTCTCAAACAAAACAAGCCTTCCCTCTCATTTTTTATGATTCTTACTCCCTCATTCATTTTCTAGCCCATTAGGTCATCTCCCATCCCCTCACTCCTAAATCACTCTCACTCATTCCATTCATACAACCTCAAACCCTAAAACAAATTCATTCCTTGCCCCCTCAAAACCGAAAACAAATTCCTAAAACCCTCATAACCTCTTTAGCACTATCACAAGCTCACCCATAAGCTCAAACCCTAATGAGTTCACCTCCCCTTCCCCTACCCCTATTCACCATAACTTATTCCTCAATTACCTTCTCTAGGGTTTCAAGTCTTCAAAACTTAACTAACATGGACACAGAGGATAGAGATTATGAGGAGGAAGAAAACAATGGCAGTGAAAGCTAGGCTAAGGCAGGATCTAAAGGGAAAAAGGGAGGAGGATAGGCTTAGGTTGCTTGCTGAAGCTTCCTTGGCTCATCAGGACACTTGATGATGGTGATTCTCACCAATTTTGGGCAAATTTGGAAGATTTTTTTGTCAATTGCAAATTTTGAAATTCTACACACAGGAAAACTACCTAAACGCGCAGTGCCACCGGTGTTGCGCTTTTACTAGGGGCACCCAATGGAGAAATGGTTTGAATTTTCGGATTAATAGTGATGAGGACATGCAACCTAGATATTTTCAAATATTTTGGGGCAGAAATGGTCCACCAATAGGTCAAAAAACACCCTATAAATGACCTTTCAGTGACTTTTTGGACACACAAAAGCAATCTTGGGAGAATCACGTTGTGAGGGGTCAATTGAGCTTCAAATATAGCAATTCTAGGTGTTTTGGAAAGTATATTGGAAGGACTTTCCAATGAGCTATCATGAGCTCAATTTGGATGCCAGGAAGGGCTCTAAAAGGGACCTGAAAGTGGTGTTGCGCGTTGGGCTAGTGGCGTTGCGCGTAGGGCAGATTTTGCTCAGGATGGCTATTTTTCCAGTTTTTTACTGTGTTCTTGGATTTTCTCTCATGGAGGATGATTCAAATTTGTAAATAATGACTTGGCATGTAACTATTATAGATAATTAGTAATATAGGGTAGATTCATTACCTCAGAAGTCAGTTTGAGCTCAAATGAATCATTTTATCACTTTTAGAGGCAAGTTGTTAAGATGCCTATATTCCTGTTACTTGTTTCGTGTTGGTTAGATTAGCTCCTAATCTTATGGATTTGACCCCTAAAGATGGGAGGAGGTTGAATTCATGTCTATATCCTCTTCGTCTTTCTCATTGTAAAGGGTTGGACTCAGCTGGATGCTCAGACCTTGATTGCACATCATTTTGTAGTAGTTTAGCATGAGATTAATAATAATTGCAGCTATTTTTATGGGATCCATGTGGTATGGAGTTTTAGTATAGTTTTTTCTCTTGTGATCATATGTTAGTATGTTCTGTGTATTCCTTTAATCATTTCATTGATTCTAAGTGAATTCTTTCAAGGTGATAGGCATAATTCATTATATCACTGCTCTGTTTTGGGAAAGCATTCACCATTTCATGTTTTATACGGTTTGGGATCCATGATAATCTCATGCTCTTCCTAGCTTCTCACCAATGTTAAAACACCTCACCCATCAAGCCCTAGAGTGTTAAACCTCATGCCTACCTAGCCCCATTAAACACCCTGCAATTTTGACCTAGTTCGCTAATCCTAACTATCGAGCTCGTCTTGATCTAGCAAAACCCCTTTAAAACCCAATCAAAACTTGTGCTATTATACCTAGCCTAATATCTTTTTTATGATCCAGTCATATTAACTGACATCCTTACAAAGAGAGCCCTTTCATGGCCTAGTAGGGCTAGCTACTTGGCTAAGTGTGGTTTGTGGTTACCCTCGCATTGCCTTCCTTTAGCCTGGGGTTCAATCCAGGTGATAACACAATCGACATGCAAAGATCATCAAGAGTTGGTAGGCCTTCTTTAGTGGATTAGTCTTGTAGACATGATTGGGTGTCGACCTAAACTTTGACGACTCTTTCACCAAAACACTTTAGGATGCATCTAGTGTTTGCATTATTGTTGGGGGCATAGAAAACTATATCCATACAATTAACTGGTTGTGGTAAGTGATACATTTGATGATAGTTTTCTGTCCTAAATATAGCAAGTTGTGTTTTACTCGCATTTCTCAATGGCATCATCTTAGGATTGGTATCTGAGACAATCACATTAATGACGTCCACATATGGGAAGACAAGGTACCTATATGAAACCTCATATAAGCCTGACTTGCAGATGTTGACATAGACCTACTGATCTTCTATATCTTCCTTTAAGTTGCCTGCAAATATATCCTTGATTTCTTGCCATGTTATATTCATGTCCTTCTCTATGAAAATTTGTGTGTCTGCATAGACTGGAAATTTCATTGACACCTATTCAACTACATCCTAGGTGCTTCTCTTGACATTATCCTCTGATGCAGCTCCCTTGGAATCCATGTTACTTGTATTTCTGAAAAGTTGCACAACAACTATTATACCTGGAGACAAAGAGGACACTCCTATTGTACCTGGAGACAAAGAGGACACTCATGGCATGCAAATGTTAGCTTGAAATTGAAAGTACTTCAAGAATAGACCAAGGAAAAAACTGGGCAACTATTGGGAAACATTGCACAATTATGGGTTTCAGAGGTGAGTGACTATCAACTATATCTGAACATTGCACAGTCCCAGCTGCCACTGGGGAATTGTTGCTGATTAGAACTGCAAAATACATAGTTCAGTCTGGCTTGTGTTAGCTGGGAGTGTGCATTACACATTCCCAGCTGACATGGCTCTGGGAACTAGATAATGCATAGTTGGAGCTAGTCCTTGGTAGCCTCTGCACAATTTTTGGAGCCAAGGTAGATCCTTGAGATCGAGAAATGCACAGTGCATGTGGGGAAGAGCGATATCTGGGCTAAGGAAGCCCAGTTCTGCCAAAGGGTAGCATGAAAATGAATATATATAAAAGTGTGAGTGATGGTTGGTTCATATTTGAGTGAATGATGAAGCATGCAATTAAAACAAGTGAAGGAATCAGTTAAACAAGAGAACAATTATGCTTATGGAGAGAGTCGCCGCAATGGCAACCATTAGTACAAAAACTGGGTTATGCATGCGACACTTAGGAAAGGTAATGAAAGTCTTAAAATAACACTTGCAAAAGCTAAAACAAATCAAAACTCTAGCGCTCATTCAATAAAATGGGTAAAACAACACTCTCACAAGGCAAGAAAACAAAAGCGACAAAATAAGAAGCAAAAGACTAGAAAATAAATACTTACCCGAAAAAGTGGTGATGACTGTGCCGAAGGTTCCTAGATCTCCTCAAGAATGCTAGAGATCCAAGATAGAATTTTCAAATGAGCTTTGGTGAGATCCATTAAATAGATTTGATCAATTTAAGGTTTATGATGCGAATTCCAAAAATCTAGGAAAAAGCAACACATCACGAGAGTTTCAAAAAATAGCTCAAGTGTAACTTCAAATGCTAAAATTAGATCCCTAATTTTTAGGGATGATTTTTTTTTTTTTTTGGGAAATACTGGCATGCATGCATAGAGAAATTACACAGTTTTGTGATGGAAAGTAATGGATTTAGTGAGCTTGGTATCGAGCATCGACCAGAGACTTCACCAAAATGTTCTTAGGAACCTACTATCTCGGTTTGTAATAATGAACTTTGGGATCCCAAAGTGTACCCATACTTGTTGAAAGAAGAACTTAGTAATTGCCTCTGTTGTGATACTCTTCTTGCAGGCTGCCATAATCGCAATCTTAGAGAATCTGTCAATGACCACAAAAATGCAGCCATTTCCATGCTTAGTAGAAGGGAGGCCTAACATGTAATCCATGGATATGGATTCCCAAGGTCGACTAGGAGTAGGCAGGGAGTATATAGGCATGGCTTCTTGATGGTCAGTTTTTCCATGGCATAGGAAGTGTAGGATCTAATGTACTTCCGAACATCTTGTCAAAGGTTCGACTAATAAAAATACTTCTAAAGAACTTCCATTGTTTTCTCTACTCTGAAATGTCCAATGACTCGAATGTAGTGTGCCTCCCAAATCATCTTGGCACACATGATTGAAGGAACATAGAGGTGTCCCAGGTGACATAACAATGTATCCTAGAGGTGAAAATTTGGAACTTTCTTGCCTTCTAGGAGCGTTTCGTATGTTTTTCCAAATTCTTCATTGCTCTTGTACATATGTGGCAACCCTGAACTCTCGTGCCCACAAGATTCGAGCACAATCATCATCCACATGAACAATGGTTGGATGAGGTAGTCTACTACATTATTGTTGTTGTCCTTCTTGAACATAATGTTCAAATGGAACAATTGCAAGTATGTGGGCCATTTCTGATGGCGATCATTCTACAATTTGCCTTGTGTCTGTATGAATTGTAGGGGTAGGTGGTCTATGTGGATGACCATTTTATTCCCCATAATGTAATGTTTCCATTGTCAGTATTCATTCAAAATGGAATACATCTATTTTCCATAGGTGGGATATTTTCGGATTGTGTCAAAATGTGTCTCACTATGATATGCCACTAGATGCCCTTATTGAGTAAGAACTGCACCAATAGCATAGTCAGAGGCATCTATCTCAACCTGAAATGGTTGTTATAGGTCTGGTAATGTGAAAACTGCTGCAGAGTAGAGGAAATTCTTCAAATTGGAAAATTCTGTTTAAGGTGTAAAAACTACTCTGGACGTTCATGACCTGACAAAATGATAAAGATAGTTAATCCTGCTATAAACAAGGAAAATGACGAAACTGATTGGAGGTCTAGGTGAAATAGGAGTGTGGCCACCAATATCCACCTAGATCATGTAGAGAATCTAAAATTCAACCTGTGTGTCATCAAGTGTTGTCACTGCTACAACACCCTCCAAAATTTTGTCCTACATTGAAATTTTGGAGAATATTTTGAATTTGCATGCTATTGTTGCAAGTATTAGGAGCCACCATATGTGTTTTATTTGAGTGTTCTTATCGCGTTTAGAAGAAAATAAAAGTGTGATATTTTAGCATGGGTAGCGTCGTATATTGCACGTATGTAGTTTTTTTTTTTTTTCCAAAGGGGTAATCTTGGTGCTAACTAGTCATGCTTATCATCTAGACATGTATCACACTCATTCCTAAAGTTTCAAACACTTTCACACAAGTGTCATTACTATTGTGGCAAATTGTACCTTTAGTGTCACACTTGGGGAAACTTGTTGCATTATCATCGCATCAGGGGTATTATGTTATTCATGTGTTCTGAGTGATCAGTGGTGTCAGAAATTTTTCTAAGTGTGTGATTATGATCATGTTTTAATCATTGTTCACTTTGGCCTCACTGATCTCACACTTAGCCAAAAAAATGTCTTTCCGAGAAATTTTCCTTCAGTCAGCCCTCCTGAACTATACACTTCACAGTTTCAGTCCTCAAGCTTCAACCTTTCCTCTTGGCACCACACAATGCATAGGCCTTACATTCCAAAACTATGCATTGTGCAATCTCTGCTTCCTCTCCTATGAACTGTATAGTCTAAAGAATCAAGCATCAGTCTTTACTACTTGAACTGTGCAACTACAAAATCCCTTGGCCTCTGTCCCTCCTGAAGTATGCAGTGGTAACCCCAAGCCTCAGTCCTTCATCCTGACCCATTGAGCCCCTCAACTACAAATATGTAGCCCTGGCTTGCTTGAGCTATGCATTGAGGAGTCTCAAGGCTCATTTCTTACCCTTTACCTCTTGAGCTATGCAACTACACAATTCGAGAGCTTGTTTCACATCATATCACCCGGTTCCATCTCATTCAATGGTTTTAATGAAGCATATTATACTAGGAGTTTATCAGATTGATTTTGTCTTGCATGAGTGGATTTTAGTTGTAGGTATTCTATCATGTTATTATAGGGTGATGATGAAGGATATAAAGGAGACCTTTCTAGATGACACCTTTGAAGTTGTGAAAATAAGTTGATCAATCAAGAAGGACAAAGGGACACGAGATTCTGATAATAGTTGGAAATCAATATTACATTGAAGACTCCCTACTTTCGAGCCGTATGGAGGTTGAAGAATAAGAACATGTTCCATATTTCGAGAGGACACAAAGATGGCAGCAACAAGTGTGGCTTGAAATTTCCATATCACCATGCAATCCATGTCATAAAGTCATGTGATGTCTTGTCAAAGTGTCATGTCAATATGTATATGAGTCATCATTTGCCACATCATTTGTGGGTCATGTCATTTCAATATGTAAGAAATGTAAGGTAAAGTGGAAGTCCAAGGGTCATCTATACAATGTGAAAACTCATGAAGGAGTCAAAAGGTCATAGAGAAGTCAAACAGTCATGAGGGTAGTCCAAGAGTCACAAGGGAGGTGAACGGTCACCCCATTTTTTTATATATACACCCTCATAGCTCATGGAAAAGACTTTTAACCTTGGCTCCTCCTACCAGGAATTAGAGAGGAAGATAGTTATTTTGGAGGAGAAAGTCGGTTCTCTAATGCTCCACTATTGGGGCTAGTGGTGTTCATTGTCGTGATGTATCTTGGAACTTTTTCTTAATTCAGAAGCTCATTGAGACAACACACTTTCATGCGTATGTTGTAAATATTTTAAGACTATTATTTGAATGTTTGTGATTAATGTTTTTTTCATCTATACTAAGGAAATTGAACTATTTCAGTGGGTTTGGTACTTATCTTGTTGAAGGTATGTTTTATGTTTTTTTAATAGTTATTGCTTCTATATGAAATATTTCTCTAGTTGTACAATGATTCATTCATATGTACATGCTTGTGTGTCTTTACTAGATTAGTATTATTACTTGTCTTTTAAAGGCTTGCTTTTGTCTCCCATTTCAGTAGAAGAACCTTGATACATTTTTTAGCTAAACATTCCACAGGGAATACTCACTTGCTAATGTGAAGGTCCTTGTGCATTACTCTCTTGTGATGAACATTGTAGCCAAGGCATATCTCTAAAAACATATGGTAGTGAGGCCTTATTTCTAGAAGGGCTCTGACACCAAATGGTGTGCAGTTTGATTGAGACTTTTCATAGGGGAGACCACCTTGGTTGTTGAATTTCAAGCATTATTAGTAGATCGATATCCAATAATATTGATTCAGATGCATGAAATTAATTATTTATAATACTCAGCAAACATGTAGTTGTTACTAAAATTATCTTTTTATACCTAAAATTAATTATTTATAATACTCGGCAAACATGTAGTTGTTAATAAAATTATTTTTTTATCCCTTAATAATTGTTTTCCTTTGTAATCTTTGCGAGTTAATATAGTTGACACTAATTCCATGTGGTGGAAAATAATGGTTACATTTGAGTTAAAATATACGAGATCCCTTGAATTTATACGCTTGATTTAAGGATCTTGAATTACTCCTCAAGTTTATTACTATATTCAACATGGATAATCTATTAGACATTACAATAGCTAGAATCTATACTAGTTAATGCACATATGTGAAGGATGAATCAATACGCAGTTATTAATTGTTTAATTATAACATGTTAATTGTGAGCATGAAAATTGAATTGATACCTTATGTAAAATTATTAAGGCGAGAACACTAATATATATGAGGAACCTTAATCGATACTATTACATGAATAATTCAATAGTTTACTAAGGATAAATTCAAAATATAATTAAAATAAGTATCACTCGTTGAAAAAAAAAAACATTAGAGGAATTTTGAGGTCTAGAATAGGCCTCCCAAGGAAATTATAAAATAATAGTGGAAATAGTAAAATAAGGTTAGATTACATCATCAAATTTTAGCGTGAAAGAAGAAAAAACTACATTTTCAACTCGTATTTTCAACTTATCTCCTATGGGTTTGCTCAAATTTCTAGTGGGAACAATTTTTGGATGCAGAATTTGATTCGTCATCCAAGGAGTGCCCATGTTTCATATATTTTTATGGACCGTGCTACATGAAAAATGTGATTGCAATCACATTTTCTCATGTATTTCTCTTTTTTCGTGTAGCAGTGTCCATCGAATGTATGCAACATGCATACTCATTGAATGAGAAATTAAATTTTACAATTACTCTCACTTGAAATTTGAGTAAAACATTTGTGTTATCGGGAAATCTAGTGTCCACTCGGAGCTGCTAGTCCCACTAAGACTGGTAGCTATATTAGAAACAAACAAACTAAAACCACTTTCGATTTCCTTTATGAGAAGTAGATAAGAGGGGAACAAAAGACACCAACCTCAGTCTTGCGCTTGGTTCCTTGCTTGGTTCCTCTCCCTTCTGATAGATCTTCGCCACTCCTTCTTCGTCTACCCAGCTTCAAAGAGCACCTGTGGAATCAAAGCAGCATAATACTATTGAAGAACAAAGATCTAAAATCATAAACAATACAAGACTAGATATGTATTGACCACACAAATGCATATATCATCAAACATACAAGAATGTGGAGGAAACGTTGAATATGTTTATTAATATCAAGAATAGAAAAGAGGATTACAACCAATTTTTCTGACCCAGTGTCATCCTCTCAGCATGAAAGCCCTTCTTCACCTCATGAAAAGCTTAGATCACCCAACAATATGATATTGCACCAGGAAACCAACAACACTTCCTTACAAGATACAAGATTCCAGCCTCTAGATCTCTGTGATGAGGGAATCCATATTTAAGTTGATTGTAGGGGGGTGAGTCAACTTCTAGGATTTGATTAGTGTCCCTCTCTCTAATAGTTCTTGATTCCACTTGGATATTGATGATCTCTTACTCATCCTTGGGCGAATTCAGAGAGGCAAGTGTCACAGGAGAAGCTTCCTGGATGATTCCTTGATCATCCACCTTGCAAACTGTCTCTGCATTTGTCTACTCTCACCCATCGCACCCTACAGAAGGGATTTCCAGTATGCATCACACCTTTACACTGAGCATGTGACATGCATCGCACCCTTTGCAACTAGGCAGCCTGTATGGTCCAGTTTTGACCAGTTCTAAGCAGTTTTTCATGGAGAACTTCTGGGAGATGATGTAATCAGTTGACCTTGTTCCTTTAGGGTGTGAAGAAACACTTTTAGGGACTTAGAAGCCCTTGGTTTATGGACATGTATGATTGGGGTTGTAGTGCCCAAAAATGTCTATAACGATTAGGGAGATAATTTGAAAAAGTATTTCTAATATTTTATTATTTTTTAATTTTTTTACTTTTTTACTCCAAAAATGATGAATCATCCCCCATGGTTGGCATCATCATCTTGATTCCTATTGGTTCTTATAAAGTTTATTTTGGTTGTGCATTTTTACTAGGAGAACCATTTTAGTCCTCAAAATTCCCCTAATGATTATGATGAAATAAATATCGAATATATATAAATTAGTTGGGTAAGGACATTAAATAGACGAAATGCAGTTCCCACCAATGTAAGAGTTCCTTGGGACATTATTTGCACGGATAAATAAGTATGTTTACCATGAGTCAATGTTCCCAATAATTTACGCTATTCTTTGCAGAAATTTAGATAACAATAAATATGGAAGTATGCACATTAACTAGAGTTAATGCCCACCAAAACTTATGCAAGTTGTGGCAAAAGCTTTAGATATGAGAATATTGATCTTATAATCAAAGAGAACCCAACTATGTGACCAGCAAGGCTCAAATATCTTATAGGGTTAAGTCTCTACTAAACTAAAAAAAATAAAAAAAATCTTTAATCAATATCTACGAATAATCAATACATTTACACTAACCTTCAAGATTTTCCAAATTTTGATTTCATCCCTTCAAGTTTAGCAAACTTTATCGATTACATGTTCAAGTAGATTGTATTTAAGTGATGGGTACTACAAAATATGTGTGTGTATATATATATAGTAAAAATTGGTTATCCATACCTACCTAGAAAAATGCCTATAATGGAGGGTAAATTGTAAATTTATAATACAGGATTAATGCAAAGATACCAATTTTTACTATAACTACATGATAATTTAAACATATTATATTGGAAAGGGTATCATGTTATCAATGAATTAGAAGTTTTGATAGAAGGATTCTCATTACATAATTAAAATGGATATTACGATGTAGATGAACATTGATAAGAAAACCGTTCCAGTATAAAATAGTAACGAATAAAAAATGTAATTTGAATACCCTCCTTAATAATCATACATCTATCCTTATCCAAAAAAAGGCAACTGTGATAGTTGTAATGGTAATAGGTGTGTTACAATGTCTATTAAATAAAATATTATTGTTTATTTCTTATTACAAGTTGAAATCTAGAGAGGGATAAAATATATGAATCTTGGTAGGATTTAGCAATGAAAAAAAAAAAAATTGAATATGAAACATTAAACTTAGTGGTATTAGGGGTGTTTCAATCTCTATTAACTACAATAACATTATTTATTGCTTATTTCAAGTTCGAATATAGAGGGGGATAGAACATATAAATCTTGGTAGGATTTAGAAATGAATTAAAAAGAAAGAACAAATATTGAATGTGAAACGTTGACTTAAGATAACAAATGTAAACAATATCATACCATTAATATTTTTAAATGACCATTATGATAGAGAGTGTGATATCATGAAGCACTCATCCAAGGTGTAACCTATCATAAATGGGTTGTTTGAGTCTTATAATTTTTTTGTGCGTTATGGAACACAAACGCCTTAATTGAAGGGTTAAGGGATGATATAAAACACCTTAACTAAATGGTTAAAGGATGATATAAAAATTAAAGTATGGTAACTCAAGGCCTATCCAATTTCCTATATGTATTAATTTAAAAATCATATGATATATAAACCTCACAAAGTAGACTGTGGTAAGGTCATCAAGATGGGTTAGGAGGGCGTGAATCTTAGAACCATCATCATTTTCCACATCAAATATCAATTGGAACTAATGTAAATTGGAAATTTTTGGGAGAGGTACCATGGATAGAAGATGCATAAGGAGTAGGGAAGCTAGAGGGAACAATGTGGTGCCACCACAACAGTCATATCCTATCAACCTACCTGATGATGCGGAACACATCACGAGAATGGATTAGATACCTGTTGGATAAGTGTTGAATGTAGTGATATCATTCCACCACATGTTAGATTTATTAATAACCCATTTGGATGAAGAATAGAGAGGAATTGTCACGCAGAATGAAGGACCCAAAAACCCCGCAAGAGATGATGTGTGTAGAGATTTGGAAAAGGTAAATTTTATAGAATTTTGGGGGTTTGTGGATGGAAAAACTACAAGGGTATGGATAAAAACATGGGTATGTGATTCACCTTAAGTGACTACACCTCAAATATAAATCCCAACATGGTTGAATTCTAGTTTAAAGGAATTGCGTTACATTGGTGGAAGACATTATTACCCTAGTTTAGGGTCAATATCTTGGAGGTAATTTGGGAGTTATTTGAAGAAAATTTTAGGGAAGACTACCTATCATATGAGTTCAATGAAAGAGAAATAAATGAATTCGATTCACTGGTGTAGAACAGTCACTCAATGCCTGAGTATGTGGTTCATTTCATGGAACTACTTCACTATGCCCCTCACGTAAACATAGAGAAACTTATTATAAACAAATTTATGTATGGAATGAATTTTAACATTCGGGCTAAGGTTAGAATATTGATACATCACACATTACATGAGTATTTAATCTAAAAATCATTACTAAGGAAGAAATATTGAGTAGTGGACAAATTAGGCCATCAAAACTCGCAGGGTGAGGAGCGTCTTGTAGAACTATTATGGATCACAATAATTTTCAGAGGGGATCGATGATAAAACATCAAAATTCGTCAAAAGGAAATCAAAGAACACCATATTGGTATCCATATTAGTAGTCTCACATGGAATCTAAATAGAATCGCTAACCACTATAGTATTTTCCTACACAGTGGTATTGTTTTCCGCCACTGCATCACTTTTCACAATAGTTTAGATCTTACTAGTAAAGTTCCATACCAACTCCTAGTTTAGATTATAGTAGGAGCCAAGCTACTAATAAGGGCTGTTGGACTTGCAAAGGTGCACACTACAAGAGGTACTTCCCTTACAAAACATGTAATTCAAACACATCTCAAACAATAGCCATAGTGCAAGATCTAGGGAAGGCTAATTGCATCTATATAATAGTAAAAGATCACTAGGATGAGGACCATTCCACCATACTTGAGACATCACGTAATATTGATATTATGATTTTTATTATTTTAATAGATATAAGGGCTACTGAGTCTTTTATTTCATTAAATGTATTGTCAAAAATTAAACACTAATCAATTGCACAACATGATTATAGGTATGTAGAGATGGAATATGGTATGAAAAGACATGTAGGAAAGTTGGTAAAGGATTGTGAAGTGGATTTGCGAGTATGAACCAAGGTATCCATGTAATATAAAATCATAGGATCTTACGATGAAGCCATCTGAATGGATTTGTTGGAACAACATGAGGCAGTTCTACACTGCAAGGACAAGATACTAAATTTCATTGATGATGAAGGGCAAAAACAATCCTTGATGGGAGAGAATCGATGACTATCCCTAAAGTTCATCTCATCGATGTGGATGACGAAATGGAGATGAAGGGGATTCCAATTATTGTTTGTGGCATCCATAAATGATAAAAGTGACTTTGAAAATATAGATAAGCATCCAATTTGTACTAAATTTAGGGAAGCATTTCTTAAAGAATTTCCTAGGATACCCCCTAAAAGGGAAATTGATTTCATTAAGAACGTTGAACTCGATACAAAGCCTATTTCAAATGCACCAAACAATATGTTAAATCCAAAGTTAAAAGACTTGGAACTCTAGTTAAAGGAATTAATGGACTTGGGTTGCATATGACCCAACATATCTTTGTGGGGAGCCCCTCTAATTTCTTTTTAAATGAAGGATGGGCCTTGGAAATTGTGCATTGACTATCATCAGTTAAATAAGGTGACAATAAAAAATCAAATCAATTTCCTCTATAGAGGATATGTGACTTATTCGAATAAATGAGTTGAGAAACTGTGTTTTCAAAAATAAATCTGAGATAAGGATATCATCACTTAAAAATCAAGGAAAAATATATCCCATAGACAACCTTTGAGAAAATTTGGGAATTTTGAGTTTGTAATAATATCGTTTGGTCTGAGAAATGTCTTAGGTGATTTTATGGGTTTGATAAACATGATATTTCGAGAATACCTCGATAAGTTCATACAAGTCTTTATCGACGACATATTAATCTACTCAAGGACCCAAGAAGATCATTATGAATACTTGAGACTAGTTTTATAGCGCCTGAGGTAGAACCATTTGTATGGAAATATGTATAACTGTTCCTTTTACCAATTGAAGATCCACTATTTTGGACATTTTATTCTAGGGAGATAATTGTAGTATTAATGACATAGATCGAATCATAAGGAATAGTCGACACCAATCAATGTTCACAAAATACATAGTTTCATGGGCATGGTTGGGTATTATCATAGATTTATTGAGGATTTTTCAAAGATAGAAACCCCCATCACCAAACTCTAATGAAAGAATAAGAAGTTAATTTGGGCTAAAAATTATAAAGGTTAAAGTATTATTAACAATTAAACCAATCCTAAAGGTGCCAGATATGGAGCAATAATTTCTGGTTTGTACCAACACCTCTAAGAAAGGACTTGGCTATGTGTGAATATAAGAAGGAAGAATAATATCATATGGTTCAAGGAATATTAGAACCCATGAGGAGAAATAAGAAACCATGATCTAGAAATGATAGTTATTGTATACATCATAAACATTTGCAGACACTACTTACTCGGAAAGAAGTTTGAACTTAACAATAATAATTTTGGATTGCAACACATATTCAAGCAAGACCATTTAAATGCCAAGCAAAGAAGTTGGTCAAAATTAACAAGCGAATACAATGTTGATATTAATTACATAAAGGGAATATTAAATAGGGTGGTAGATGATTTAAGTAGGAGGACTCAAATACTTTTGGTGATCCCCTCAAGGACAGGCTTGAGGGAGAAGCTACTCAACTTTAAAATTGAGTATACCTGGTACAAGGAGGTTAGCAAGAGTTCGAAGATGAAATGATGATCCCAAAATATTAGGGATACTCTTTAGATAATAGTGGGCTACTTCAATTCCATGAAATGATATATGTGCTACAAAATTAAGGTATAATTTGATTGATCTTGAGAAAGGCACATTGAGCACTATACATGGAACATCCCTGTGTTAAGAGGATGAATGCAAACCTAAAACTAATATTTTTTTGGAAGGGGATGAAGAAGGACATTGTAAATTTTGTAGAAATATGTTTAGAGTGTTAGCAAGTGAAATATGAGTGAAAACATCCAACAAGGTTATGGATTATTCATGAGATACTATATTCTAAATGGGAAGTTATATCAATTAATTTTATCATAGGACTATTGATTACCGCAAGGAAATTGATGGGCCTCTAAATCAGACATAAATTAATGCCCATACCTATAAATTAAACATTAATATAAGGCTTGTGACCATCCTTCAGCACATTAAACCTTTATTTCTGAATTAGATAATTTATTTTTAACTTTAATATGTTTATTAGGAAGGTTTAGGTATAATTTGATATTTTTGCCTAATATTATTTATTTTTGTGTAATATTATGAGAATATTGGAAAGATTATGAAGATTTGGAGGAGGAGATAATTTAGGGACTTGTTCCCTACTATAGGAGGATCAATAATAAATAATAAATCAACAAGATATTATGGAAATATGGCATAAATTGTGGAACTCTAATGATTGCGAAAATCTAGGAATGTGTTCCACTAATCAAGAGATCAGATCCACTAATCAAGGGATTTTGGTGGGGAGAACTTCCTCTATTCATGGGGAATGATTCTTAATAATTTTTTATAAGTAATAAGTCGAATTTTCCTCTAGATATAGATTTTCATTAGTGTTATTATGGAGAGAACTCGTATTTTTGCAGCTCTGTTGTATTTTCTTATAGGGATGTAACCGTATTGATGGAATAATGAAGATTGGTGTCATGTTCAACTTCTAAATCCTATTCTCCTCCATAGGTATCTGATTTTCCTTGGGCTTGCCCATCCTAGGAACCTCAGAGCCCTTTTGGATCATTCTCTTTCCTTCTTTTCACTCTTATTCACATGCATCTCTAGTTTTTATTTCTTTCTACCTCTGCATTTAGTATTAATGATTTCTTGTTGTAGGATTGAATTAAATGGTGAATTAAATTTATTTTGTAGGATCACAAGAATTATTTCATATTTGTAAAATATTTGGAATTTCATAGTAATCATTGAGTTGGTTGGATTAGTCTTCTAATTCCCAAATCTAGATTGTGGGAACTCCTTTGTGGCAAAGAGCAGTAAATTTCAACTACATTTTAGAGCATTCTAACGAGCTTCAATCGAGTTGGTTCCACTTGAATTAGATCAAAAAAACATTCTAGTTTACAAAAAAAATTACCCCATTGCATTTTCACTTGATTAGGTTAGGAATTTTTTAGATTTACGAGCTCACTACTTCTTGAATTTCTAGATTTTTGACTAGTAATGTTTTACTATTTTTTAGCATCTGTTAACAGAGTTTTTTTGAGTAATTCCACTTGGAATGGGGACCTAAGACATCCTAGTTAATAATAAAACTTTTACCATCCAATTTGCATTTGATTTGCTTGGTCATTTGATGAATTATAGTAAATTTATACATCATGTAGGAAATCACTGTAGCATCCTGTAGGAAATCCTATTTTGAGCTCGAATTGAGAAAAATCATCATTGGAGCTGGGATTAGGCCTCTACTTGACCTCCATGTCATCAAGACCATTTTAACCCTCTTGCTCCTCACTTAGTTCAACATTTTTCTAGTTTTAAATAGTAGGATTTGATTTCCATTTCTTTTATCTTCTGTCTTACATTAGATCTCATCAATGTTTTATATCATTCTACAAAGTTTTCCTCATGAATGAAGTAGACATCTAGCTCATGAAATTATGTTTCCTTTAGATAATTGAAATTCTTCTTGTTTGCATGTTTTTTGGGTAAATGTCAATGTTTGATGTAGTGCAGGTGTTTCAGGAGTACAAAGAGATTTCATAGCCATCAACCTCATCCCAACTTCATCCACTGATGGTCCTCACATTCTTTCACTAAACCCTCACCAATTTCATCATTTCACAAGTAAACTTCTCCAAGAGTTTTGAGAAAATCCAACCATCTTCCAACTTTGGTTTTGAGTTTTGAAGTGGTCCTAGGCACTCCCTTGCCTCATTCCATCCACCAACCACCTTCCCTAAGCTTCTATCACCTTCAACATCCTCCATTTTTCTCTTTGCTGCATCTTGTAGGTTCTTAGGGGACACTGTAGGTTTTTAGGACATCCTGTAGGAAATCTTGTAGCACCCTATAGGAAACTCTGTTTTGAGGCCGAATTGAGGAAAAAGCCTCTAGGACGCTAGTAAAGGGTCCCTACTTGTTTGCCAAGCTTTCTGACCATTCACCATCATCTGCAAGCCACCTGCCACTTCACCGAAAGAGATTAGCTTTCACACTCTCACATGAAAAAAAGAGAAAAAGAAAAATAGATTTATTTTATTCATTTAAATTCACAACAATAGAAGTTTTGATGGTTTGAATCTGCATGCTTAGGACAATAGGATTACATACATGTTAACTTAGCATTCTTTTGAGGCAAAAACTCTTAACAGTTAGTTAGAAAATGGTGGGTTTTATCATTTGATTTCAATCTCTTTCCTTGTACTTTATTTCTTGCAATAGGTTAAAGTTCCATTTTGAACATTTCATTTTTTGCAATTAGTTTAGGATTGTACTTCAGTACATTCACTCCATGACATCATGAAAGCAAAGGAATGACACATTTTATGTTGCACGTATAGTGCTGATACCTCTTAAGTTTGTACGAACCCTAGGTTGATAATTAAAGTCGGTAGCCTTGGGAGTTGTAGCATTTTGTTGCAATACCAAGGCTCATCACTTTTTGGCATTGTTGCCAGGGAGGTGTAGATATCATATACTCCCTGATGACAGGGATGGCTCTGGAGGGGTATACTAGTCAACAAAGGAAGGAGCTTGTGGTGCATGCGACAGACTTTTCTGTTATTTCCAAGAATTTATATAAAATGGACTCGAATGAAATTATACAACATTATGTACCTCACTTTGAACGAAATAGCATTCTTGTTGAAGCTCATGGAGGATTTGTAGGAGGAAATTATGTACGAAAATCTACAGTGCAGAAGATTTTATGCATTGGGCTACGGTGGCCAATGCTTCATAGGGATTCCAAGGCTTATTGTAAGGCATGTGATGCATGCCAATGGATGGGCAGGCCATCACGAAGGGATGAGATGCCTCTGAATCCACAAATGTCATTACAATCATTCAAAAAATGGGCAATTGACTTTGTAGGACCAATTTAGCCTCTAGGAAAGAAGACAGGCGCGCGGTACATCATCCCTCCGACTGAGTATTTGACCAGATGGGTGGAGGCACAACCTGTGAAGGACTGTATAGGGGAAACAACAACAAAGTTCATCTTTGAGTATGTACTAACTAGATTTAGTTTCCTGAAGATTTTGACGAGCGATCGTGGTACACATTTCCTTAATGAGATGATCAGCGGGTAGATGGAGGAGTTCCACATTTATCATCATAAGAGTACTCCATATCACCCATAGGCTAATGGGACAGTGGAAGCGTTTAATAAGATATTGGAGAATGCATTGATGAAGGTCTGCAATGCACAAAGAAATGACTGGGATATGCGGGTACCCACGGTGCTATGGGCTTACACAACAACTTGCAAAAACCTGACTGGACAAATGCCCTTCAGGCTGGTTTATGGTGTAGAAGCTATAATGCCAATGGAGTACATTGTACCAACTCTATGCATAGAGGCATTCACAGGAATGACAGATCGTGGAGCCCGAGAAGAAAGGCTCGCGTAGCTGGCAGAGCTGGAAGAGGATAAGTATTTGGGTAGATTCCTTTTGCAAGTTCAAAAGGAGAGCGAAAAGGCAAGGCATGATCGGCACATCAAACTACACACCTTCAAGGTAAATGATTTAGTATTATTATATGAGAGCAAGTTTGATAAATTTCTAGGAAAATTTTGGATGCATTGGCTGGAGCCTTATGTCATGAAGGAGATTATCGATGGTGGAGCAGTTCAACTGGTGAAGTTGAATGGAGAGCCATTACCAGGGAAGGTAAATGGGCACCGATTGAATCCATACATACGAAAGCCGGCCAGATGACTATATGGTGGAGGCATAACCTTAGCGCTCCATGCAGCTGAAAGGAGGCATGGGACTATAAACTACACTACCTAGGTTGTAGAGATGCACGATTAGGGAACTTCATGGAAGGGAGGAATGTCATAATATCGACAGAAGCACAAAGGGAGTTGTGCTATAGGAGGAGAGACCCCATAGAGCTACTAGAAAGTCACCATTATGGTCATTGTTCATGAGCTGACGGTGGGAAAACGGCTAAGTGGAGTGGGGTGCAACATTTATTGGAATTTAAGAGCAAGACCTATGACAATATGCTGCCAATCTAGCATTTATGAGCATATTTTGGGGGGAACGGTCGAATTCAAATTGAATTTGCCTATAAGTTATAGATGGCCGCCCAATGAAAAACATTTTTCATTATGAGAATTGAGGTGTTGAGCTATCAGGTGGGCATGAACATAGACTATTTGGAGGCTTTGGTGGCTAGTTCAATATTTTACAGGTTTCCTAAAGCAACCCAGGCACTTCTTACTAGACTCATGTCAGTGCCCATGGAAATCATAAGTGCTAGAGGATCGATGGCATCTGAGGAAGCTACCCATAAGATTACAAGTGTAGAAGTGCCTGCAGAAGTAAAAAAATTGCAAAGGTCCTCCAAGCCAAGCCGTATGCTGTGCAAAGAGTGTCCCAAGACAAAGAAGAATAAGCAGAAAGCAACACATCCGGTGCATGAGTCACCAAGAAAGTAGCAGAAGGGAAATCCCATCACGCAGAAGAAAGACAAGGTGGTAGACTTAGAATCCAACAAGGGCGTTGAAGATATGGATATGGGTGCAGAGGACACTGACATAGAGGGTGTAGAACCTATCTCAAAGCTACCCGAATACATCCCTCCATTCCATTTTAAGGTGAAGGTCCCAAAGGACCTGAATCCAGGGAAATTTCTGGTAAATACCCCATTGTTACCAGACTAGATCATGTTTGAAGGGTTGTGCTTGGCACACATTACCCCTCTCAAGTTAGAGGATTGGGACTTCGTGCACATAGAGCGATTCCCCCACTTGGCGACTAATACCTTTATGACCTGTGTGTTTTATAAAGATTCTGGTGTCACCACGATGGAGCCACAACAGTGGATTGAAGGGGTGGACAAGGAAGGACTGTTAAACCTACTATGGGTGCCGCATTACCACCGGGCACTCATAACCTTGATGGTGATGAAATAATTACTATTCTTAGTGCATAATGGGTGCCTGTTGTTAGGAGAATCGATACCCATCACAGATATGTTGATCCATAGGGTCAAAATGCTACCATATTCAGGGTTGAATCTAGCCATGGCATTTGGCAGAAAGACAGGCAAGCGCAACCCCAATGTGAGAATGAAGAATAAATTCAAGCTCACCAAGAAACTGCGTAGATACTCAATTTCCAGCATAACCGACCTCGTGGTTAAGGTTGCCACCCAGATCTTGGTTAGGAAAATATTGATGAAGTGTCATGTAGATGAAGTGTCGGCACCTGTTGTGTCATTAGCGGCCCAATGCATAGAGGGTGTATAATTTAATTGGGCACGCTAGCTCTGTAGTCAGTTCTTTGCGAACTACAGAGAAGAACAAGACAAGAGTAATACATTCCATTACACCACTCTCTTACACTTGATTGTGCTGGTTGCATGAGAATTACTGGAGCACAACGATTTTCCTCCAATCCCGTTAGATCCACCAGAAGGAGCAAAGGTCGCTTTGCTCTTGGCCACAAAGGACACCACAAGGGTCAAGGAGGCTAAAATATTTTGGGTGCTGATGGAGGCAAGCATCCACGTCGTGATAAACCACAAGATTAGGTTATCCCCAACTCTCTTTGAATAGTTTCCAAGATATGTTAAGTTCAAAGAAAACTTCCACTATGCTTCTATCTAGGCATGGAAGGACACCGAGAAAAAATTGTACGATCTTCCATACCTGGCAACAGACGATGCAATTATAGTGGTCCTAGAGAGTTGGCCATCAGAGAGGCACACTACCTAAGATTTGTCAGTTGGGGCTAGTAAGTCCACTGCGAAGTAGAAGAAGGAAGAGGCCTGACTGAAGATGTATCAGTTGGCTGACAGAAGGAAAAAGTAGGCCAAAGACAAAGCTAACGCAGAACGCGCTGCTAAGAAGCAGGCAGGGGAGGAAGAAAGCGACTCTGATAGAAGTCAGAAGTATCCTTCGCCACATATGGAGGAAGAAGAGTAGCAATTAGGATAGGGAGGTGCAGACCCATAGACTACCCAATTCTAGGATAAGTGCACTAGGGAGTAGGAAAAAGTAGGGTCGCGGAAGAAGTCCAAGGCTAGAAAATCATCAATTGACCTTAGCACTTTGATTGAAGGTGATATAAATGATATCGGGGACACAGTGAAGGATGTAACCAAAAAACTATTGCAGCAGTTCAAGGAGCAGTAGAAGCAAGCCTTGGTCACCATTCAGACGGTCTACATGAGCTGCACATCAAGGCCACTCAAGTGTAGACTACTGTGGGAAAGCGCAGCATGACGTCAACTAGTTTGGCACTTGGGACGTCAGAAGCAGCAGAGTTCGTCCACTCCTTGGATCCCCGGGTCATTGTGCTATCAGATAGAGAATTGAGTACAAAAGTGGAAGCTGACAAGGCTACCATCAGCACTCTAAAGAAGGTTGGGTTGAACCTGGCCGTGCTACTAAGTGAAGCCCTTCACACCTTGCAAGATGGTGTGATCGCATAACTTTGGGTCAGAGTACATCGCATGCTAAATGTGATTAGCGAAAAAAGGGTCAACCATGCCAAGATGTTTGTATAAAATACTTTTGTGATCGATCTCCTTAAGAATATCACAAAGAAGAATGAGCACACCATAGCTGTGGTAGCTGAGGCCTATAGAACTATTCCAGAGCTGAATATCCCAGAATATGTGCCAGTCGATGCAAGAATTTGGAAGCTTTTTGCAGGTGTGCACGACACAAGGACAGAGTTGGCTAAGGTTTAGTTTGAGCTAAACCTTAAGATCATAGAGCTCGAGTTGAGGGCCCAAACTTTGACTACACCAAAAGTTAGAGAGTAGTGTGAGGCAGTTGTCAAGGATGTAGCTACCACAGTAGATGCCACATTGATGGAGCGTACTTCGCTCTTTGAGGAGTCACTTGAAGTAGTTACTAGACTGGAGGAAGATCACAATGTGCAGCAGCTAGAGATAGAAGCAAGGAAACTGTAGTAGAAGTATAATGAGGTCAAAATGATGGTGCACACTGTCAACATCACACAAATGTTGGAGAAGCTACAGGAAGTGAAGGCACTGAAGGAATAGGTGGACGTAACACAATACAAGGAGGCAATACTGAAGTCCTGATTGGGGCCTTGGCTAGATGAAGACTATGTGATCACAACCTCCATTGAAGGAAAATTGGCTAATCTATAGGAAACACAACAAAAAATATAGGCAGATAGCGCAGGACCAGTGATGGAGCAGCTAGTCGAGTAGACTAAGCAGGCGGCGACGCAGTGTACCACTGAGGTTGCAGTAGCACATGTGGAGCTAGGAGGTCTTCGTGATAAGATCTCTACACCAACAGAGTGACACGGGGCCAAGTCACCATATTTGTATTGGGGGGCTATTGGGAACAGGTCCCCTAGGGTCAATTTTGGGGTTAAAGGCCCAATTTTTGTATAAATAATATAAAGTCTCTAGATTTTGTGGTCGTGGAGCACGAGGATGTAAAGAGTCATAAAGGGTTTCCTCCCTTAGTTTATGTAATTTGTGTCAGCTTTATGGGATCCACCCTTGGTCTGCGGAGCATGGGATTGTATAAAAAGGGAAGTCTTAGAAGAATCTAAGGCAACTTTTAGTTCAGTTTAGATATGTCTTGAGGAGTCATTGATGTAGTGGGTTTGTGAAAGCTAAGAGCAAAGAGTCTTAGTGTAGGAAAGAAGCTCTACAAATGTGTGCGCAGAGGCCTAGGGTAGAAGTCCACAGCTGAGTGCGCAGACCCCTACAACTGTGCGCACAGGGTAGTTAGAGTTTGTAAAGGAGATATAAAAATAAATAAACAGAATTATTCTGGAATTAGCTGTGTATGAGTTATTTTACTTCTTTTATGAATGCATGAAATTATGTTATGTTGAATAACTGGTTTATGATTTAATGTTGTATTGATGCACAAATCTATGTGTTTTACTTTATTATATGAATGCAAGTAGGAATATCTATTTACGCGAAGATAATCATAATGCATGTTGAAGTTATCCACTACTTAAGCTAATCTGGGTGAATACAACAATAAGAGCAATTACAAAGGTGCGTAAGTGTCTAAATCACCTAATTAGGGTATGCGAAAGACAGTCATAGACCTTCACGGAGGTCTAAAGGATGACTAAGGGAAGTATATTGATAAGCCCTAAATGACTTATCTATCTGTGTGAAGGAAGGGTTAGGGTATAAAGAAACATCACTATCATCTCAGGGTACAGAAACTTGGTTCCTGCATCCCCTCATCCACGATCACACTCTCTTGCAAGGTGTGAAGGGCTTCACTTGGCAGCGTGACCAAGTTCAACCCAACCTTCTTGGGAGTGATGACAGTGGCCTTGTCAGCTTCCACTTCTGTAGTCAATGCTTCGTCCGGCAGCACAACAACTAGGGGATCCAAGGAGTAGACTAGCTCCAGTGCTTATAAGGTCCTAGGCACCAAGCTAGTTCACATCATGCTACATTGTCCCACATTGGTCTACACTTGAGTGGCCTAGATCTGCAACTTGCATAGACCCGTCTGAATGGTGACCAAGGCTTGCTTCTATTACTGCTCAAATTGTTGGAGTAGTTTTGCAGTTGCATCCCTCATTGTGTCCCCATTATCATTCAGATCACCTTTAGTCAAAGTGATCAGGTCAAGTGATGATTTGTTGGTGTTGGACTTCTTTTGCAACCCTACTTTTTCCTGCTCCCTAGTGCGCTTAATCTGGAGTGGAGTAGTCTCCAGGTCTGCACCTCATTTCTTAAATAAACCCAAATTTTGACAAGAAAATTAAATCCCTATATTTTAATTACATTGATCTTGGCTTAAATTAAATTAATGGAACCAACACCCTTTAGTAAATATGGAAACATCTCCTAGGTCTTGCTAACTTGAGTAAATGATCCCGCATTAGTAGCCTTGTCAAACGAACATAACAAGGATAATATTCTCCTATTTATAAGAAAAAATTAAAAAATAGCTGAATCAATTGTTAAATGGGCTTCAATTCTAGTTAGGAATGAATTCACAAACTCTAAGATCTTAAACATAACAAAAATTAAGAGAAAATTGACATAGTTGTATGCCTTTTCAAAATAATTCTTATGAATAAAGAATCCAAGGCATATATTTGAAACCATTCAATAGCTTCTCAAAACAATGATGAAATTGGTGAGAATGCTACTTACCCCTAATGAATCTATCCTACTTTCATCAAATAATGTTGGGATGTATGTGCTTAATAAATAATGCTTGTGCTTGTACAACCTTTGTAGGAGGTATTGAGCAAGGAAATATGACATTAATTGTGATAATCATAGGATCACTAGTTTTAGCAATGACTTGAATGAGACCTTTGTTGATTCTTACCCACATGTACTAAGCATGCAAAAACTATGCATATACTTGAGGGAAATTTGAAAACACAAACTCAAGGGTGGCCTTGGAAAACTCACACATAAAGCCATGTAGTGTAGTGATTTATTGTCTACCATTTCATGTAATGTTGTAGACAAGTCATTAATGGAAGGGCTACCTCATAGGTTTTTTATTGCTTAACTAACAACATATGGGGAACAACCTCAAGATTTTTTTAGTACCCTCCTATTATTCCATTGGTATCCCTTAAGATTGAAAAGTGATATGCTTATGTTCCATAAATCCATGCTTAATTGCTTCGTTAGTTTACCAAACATTATCCATATTTAGAGAAGAAATAGATTTTGTGACCTAATTATTGGTTGAGGGATTTAAAAAGCGTTTTTGGGTCTATCATCTATTTTAATGAATGAAGTCAAGGATGTAGTTTTGAACCTTCTCCTTAGTGTATATCGTCCACCATTAGTGGGTGGTGTAACTTCACAACCATGGCCTATTTGTCTTAATTAAATGGGATCCATTATAAATCCTAAAATAGGTTATCATAATCAATATGAAACACAATTTCTTTTTATTTATCATATTTTGGATATTCGGGGACCATAGCCATGTAGAAAAGTAATGGTTTAGGAGATGATGGCAATCCAATATGTAACCATCGAGGCTCCCCCTTTGGTTGAGGAATGGCATTCCACACATTATTTGAATGTAATTCAAGTAGTTATCTAGCTGTAGATGAGAAAGATTTTGAATCTACCAACTTGTTTTAGGTATATGAATTTGATAAACTCCCAAATAAATGGAGAACTATGTGACCTAATAGTTAGAAATAATGGATGTGTTATCCACATGGACCAATAAACCATTAGTAAATAAAGAGAAATAAGTTTTTTTTCTTAAAGTGCAGGGGATTATATACTATTGGTAAATATATTCAACCCATTTCAAGAGGTTACTCCATGTAAACCATAATTCAAAAGTGTCATGTCCCTTATTATATTTAGGGTCATGAAACTAATGTTGGACTTTGAGGCCGACCACACCTCCTCCTCCCAAATTTAAAAATGAATAAGAAAATCCTTGTAATTATATTCTTGGCACTCCACCATATTAAAATTTACACACATAAGCAAAAGGGCACTAAGGAGGAGATTAATGAGCCAAGAACATAATCCTACATGATATTTGGTGTGATTGAAGGTGTAGATATTGATTAAACGTAAAATCTAACCATCCAATTTAGAATAATCCAAGTAAAGAATGTATTCCATACCCAAAGAAGACAACACCTATTGGATAGTGTGCTTTATGATGGGGTCATTGAGGGATAAGATATTTTAAAATCACTTTCATTACAAACCACCCATGTTTGGCATTTCCATTGGACTTGAGAACCTAGATAGAATCACAGGGGTTGGTATAATACATGGTAGTAGGCAAGAAATAATCTAGGATGAACTTCCTAATACTTTCGGTTGAATAATTAGAGGATATAGAGGAAACTTCTTGAGTGTTCCACAATGGGTATGGACAATGGGTGCACGAGTCACAAACCACGATTACTATGGAACTAATAGAGGTCTTGGAAGTATCCAAAGTTTCCTTAAAGATAACATTGACTACCATAAGGGCCTTGGTATCCTACAGATTCATTGGTGGAACTTACATAGATCATAGCATAGTCACATCAATATTATTCCCGTTCTATAATAATTTTGTCAAAATTGTTGCACAAAAATTGTCACCTTGACATTTTGCAATCTGTGTGAGTCTATCACCACTCATACTTTCCTCCTTTACAAGTCTTAAACCTCAATTCTTCATATCAAGCCTCGAAAATAAGAGAAAGCCCTTAAAAATCTCTAAAAACTCTGGTTCCGCACTTTCTCTTAGCATTACCTGCAGTCTCGCACCTAATGGTCATGTCCCCTGTGCACTTGAACGCTTTGTCTCTGTGCTATGGGTGTGGGCCCTTGTAAAAGTAAAAAAGGCACAAGTAAATTCTTAAAAATTCACTTTGAGTCATTTCTGGAAGCTTCTAGAAGGAATCTTGAGGTAGAAAGTTTGCTCCTTTAAGGTTCATGCATCCCATACCTTAAGGAGCTAACCCCTTGATGTGAGGAGATTCTCCCTTTGAAGGAGGACTCTATCCCTTCATAGGTGGACCTGTAACCTCCTTCTTTTGCACTATAAAATGAAGCATTGGGCTGGTTATTGGGGAGGTTCAAAGCTGAATATTTTTGAGGTGAAATGCTCCTGGAACTTTGTCTTCCTAATTGAGATTTTGTGAGGAAAGATTACATACCTTTTTGATCTCATTTGGAAGAGAGTGAGGCTTGTCAAAGTAGAGGAGATTCCTGTTTGGACCTTGGGAAGAGCTTGTACAACATCAAGGCACCAAAGGTTGTAAAGTTCTTGTATTTCAAAGTCAATACAATCAAGTTTATTTTTCTCAATAAGCTGTGTTTTATGGTTTATTTTATGGATTCCTTGATCACCATGGTGAACATGATTTATTATATTAGCTACACAGGTGTTATTTGATGTGTGTTTGTTTGTGATTGGAGGTTCTCAAAAGGAAATTGTTTCGGATGGTTGAAGCATGGCTGCCACAAACTAGTGTTGGACTTAAGGTAGGGTGTAAACACCTCTTTAGTTTTTATTAATGAATCACAATATGTTTAGAGAAAGGTAGATTTTCTTGTCCTGCTTGTTGCTAGATATCTGTTGATACTGGGGAGATTAGCCTTGTTTGCAAGATCGATTTATTCGGCCAACCAATTCGCGACTCCGCTGGGGAACTGAATTTGGTTTTTTGATTTTCCTTTCTCTTTTACTTGAGAAACTTGTTCTTGTTTCTGGTTTTTGCTTGATGTGTGTGGGATTGGGTAGTTTTTAGGTTCTAGATTGTTTTTTGCTTTTTCAGAATTTTCAAGAGGACTGCACGTTCTATTCATAATACAATGCGGACATCTCCGCACTGTTCCTTTAGTGCACAAAGCAGTACCGCATCTGGTTATACTGGAAACTTGCAGACCCTGTCAAATTTTTTGAAAAAACTAAAATGTTTTCGTCCAGTTAAGTTTAGGTTTCATTTACGACTTTTAGTCTCTACCCAAATCTGCATGTGTCCTGTCAAAAGTCTCTTGTGAGAGTTACATTGGTGCTTTTGTTTTAGATGATTTTCTAGAAGTTTTGCATGGCTGGATTGGTTTTCACTCAGTCTCTGTAGTGACATAAAGATTAGAAGCCTAAGAAAGCTTAGATCACCCTGGTGTCTTTTTGTCTTCTTGATAAGTTTGCCTAGTTTGTGAAATCTACCCTTGGTGAGAAATAGGTTTCGTTTCTCTTTGAAAATCTTTGAACGAACTTGGTCATAAGTTGTGAATTTCATTTTTATAAAAGAAAACATAGCTGGGTGTTTTTTTTTATTGATTTGTTATTTTGAACGAATTTATCCTTAGTTTAATGAATAACTAAGTAAAACATCCTCAGAAATATTTGAAGCTTTTATCAATTAGATTTTTAGAAATCTTTAGATCTCAAGATTAGTTTTTGTAGTTTTGAGTGTTTTCTAGAAATTTTAGAATCTCTTTTGAAAGAAATTGTTTTTGTAGTTTCAAGTTTTGAAAAAGAAAATGGATTTTTTGTGAGCATAATTAGTAATATCATTTTGAGTTTATTGAAAAAGAAAAAATGATTTTCTTTCATTTACATGTTGAAATAAATATTTGTTTTTCAAAGAATTGCATTGTCAACTCTTTCTTTTAGCTAGAAATTCATTGAAGGAAAAATGAATTGTTTATCATTTTAGGTGCATTTTTTAGTGTTTTTGGAGTCAAGTCTTCACACCATCAAAGTTTCATCTCCATAACTATTGACTTAAGAAACAAACCATAAAAGTAACACTTAATTAAAATTGATCTAGAAATCTTTTTATTTCTAGGGCTCTTATCACCAATATAGCTTAGGCTAGTACCTTGGAGTAGGGAGTAATTAACTCTCCAAGATAGTTAAAACAAACAAGTAGCTATATTTTGCGGTAGGAAATAAATCCAATTGTAATTGATATAATCTGGGAAACTCCTGTTAAAGGATTCAATCACGAGATCATGTCCAAACCTTTGAGACAATCAAGTCTGTCTCATTGGGAAAGATAAAATATTTGCGCGTATTAAAAACGGTAAACCTCGGATTAACCATTTTCAAGGAGCCTGGGGTCACTTGTTGGTAAACCTCAGATTGATCATGTCGAGGAGCCTTCAAGGGGATTGAGCTTTGTTACTCTGCCCTTGCGCGTAGATTGGATCGTAGACTGTTCCCCCAGTTGTATTTGTTACTATTGGTAACCTTAGTGACCATAATCTTAAGATTCTTTCTCGAGGTGACGGTGAAGGATGGGTCTCAGTGTACTTGGAGCAGACATTGACTAGACTCACTTGGACTCTTTGGGTGTTTTCTTCACTCGAGACGGTTTCGTGAAGAAACTTATGCTAGGCTATTTCATTAAGCAGGTTGTCAGGGTAATTGTTCCAACCACCCCTTCTGTATTGAATTTTGCGATGTTGCATTTCAGCACCAGCTAGTGTTTTTAGTATGGAAAGTTACTGTTTGTGTGTGGTTTGAACTCTTATATTTGTTAGCCGTGTGATTCAATTGTTTGTTTCTTTAGAGACTTTAGGTGCTTTTATTGAAATTTTCTTTGTTTGCATGTGATTACTTTCATCATACACCCAGAGACTATTATTCTTGATCCATCATGTCGAGACAGTCATCCATGTTTTCCAAATCATTGGAAACATTTTTATATGGAGGTCCTACTGTTCCTTTGGGGTACCAATCACTTTCTGGTACTTTTTTAGGAGCAACTCCTCGACCAACTAAATATCAGTTATCACCTGGTAATAATGGAACTAAAATGTTGAATGCAGAGTAGATTTTTATGATGTCTAGAAGTATTCCAAATCCTCAACCTCAAGGAAGTCAGCTATCGCCTGGGGGGCAAGGTAGTCAGTTACCACTTTGGGGGCAAGGTAGTCAGTTACCACTTGGGGGCAACCTCAAGGTAGTCAGTTATTGCCTAGGGGGCAACCCCAAGTTAGTCAGTTTCTCCCTGGATGGCTACCTCAAGGTTTTCAACCTTTAGGACAGTACATACCCCAAGGTCAACCCCATATTCCTTAGGATGCTTATTAACCCCAGATTCAGTACGTGCCCCAGGGTTATCAACCTCAAGGTCAGTACCCAATTCAAGGTTTCCAACCGCCTTTTGGTCAGTCATTTTTACAAGGAACTAGAAATGTACCTCCTAATTATCAACCCTACGTTCAACTAGGTTATGGTCCTCCTTATGTATAACCTTTTATGGGTTCCAGAATGAATATGTTGTGGGATCCATCTCAAACTCAACAGATTTTGCAACCTAATGTGCAGTTATTTAATCAAACTGGACAATCTTTGGTTTTTGGTCCAACCCAACAACCTTTCCAACCTATGGTTCAAACCTCTGCACCTAGTTTAGTTCAGCAGCCTGGGCCTAGCTCACCACAGACTCTGCCTCGAACTACTGCTGCAACTGCTGCATTTTCTATTCAACCCACCACATCTATTTCTGGAGTATCTGTAGCTCCAATGTCTACTATCCCTACATCAATGTCAATTCCTCAAGTCTCTGTACCCCAGTCAAGACCTATGGTTCAGACTTCGGTCCAGATGCCTGTAGGACAAGCTGGTCCAAGTACAATTACCATGCGTCAACTGTACAAGGGATGGTATAAATCCGTTCCTACTGTACAAAAGCACGTTTAACAGTATCAACCGTACCTTGGCTATACTTCTCAACAACCTCAACAACCCCAGTTTGGTTCGGTTAATCCTGGCTTCCCCGGAGGTTATAACATTCCTAATGAAAATCCAATTCCAGGTTATCTTGGGTATCCTCCTCCTGGAGTTGGTCTCGTTACATAAGGTTTTCGTGAACCTAACCATCAGTTACCATTTATTGCAACTTTGGATTTACCTGATTTGTCGCTCTTTATGAATGACCCGATTTATTATCTTCCGTATTGGCCACCAATGCCTAATAAGTTGCCCAATGATATCTTGAAGTTTAAGGGTAAGTCAGGAGAAGACCCATCAAATCATGTGATGACTTATCACCTCTGGTGTGCATCTAATTCCATTATTGATGATTCAATTCACTTACGTATTTTTTGACGAACTCTAATTTGTATTGCTACCAAATGGTACATTGAGTTACCACGACGCTCTTTTTATAATTTTAGTCAGTTAGCTAATTCTTTCTTAACTCATTTTCAGTTTCCTGTCAGATACGACAATGGCACGAAATTGTTAACTTCACTAAAATAATCTACGTCAACATATATTTCTGACCATATTCATGAATGGCGACGTAGAAGGCGTTTAGTGAAAGTTTTCATTCTGGATCAAATTTTAGCAGAATGGTTTGTTAAATCATTATTACCTAAAATCACTGAAGATGTAGCTAAGGAGGGAGTTGTCACTGAAGAGCAAGTCATTGCTTAGGCTCAATACCTTGACCTTGTTTATACGCAGTCAGGTACTTTACATGAAAAAATCCCTGATCTTCTGAAAACTACAGCTCCTTTATGGTCTCATGCCAATGATGGTATGATTGGTTCAGTTAGTACTAAGAGCAAGAAGAAATCTTCAAAAAATTCTTCTCCCACAATAACTTTACCTGATTCCCAAAAAGGATATTCTTCCACTGAAGTTTCTGTCGACGTCCATGTTGTAGATTTATCTACAAACAAATCCGGTAGTAAAGAGAAGGGGAAGAATAAAAACAATCAAAATTCAAAATATAAAACAAATAAAAATGAATCTATTGACGAAAAATGAAAACCTTGTTATCGTTGTTTCATCTGTGATGAGGATCATTATACTAAAGAATGCCCATATTGAGCAGATTTTTCAAAATTCATTAAAGGTTCTCAAATACCTACTTTCTTCCTTGGATACCTTAGAAGAACCAATTATGATGATATCTCATATCAGGATTGCGACGCAATCGCAAGATTATAGTAGTAAGAATCCTGTTGATGGTAAAGAAGCAAAATCTTCTAATTCAAACCCATCAACTTCAACTCCTCCTATTTTTGATCCACTACAGATTGAGAAACCCAACCCAGACTTAGTAACCAAACTGCCTGCTAAAGGTATTTTTCGGAAATCAGCGTTCAATCCACATGCAAGAGCTACTCAGAACTATAACATTATTGAGGACTTAGATGTTTCCCCTTCAGCAATGTTGGCTTTGGAAGTGCTGAAATCATGCCTAGCACAACATAAATTACTATTATTTGCTATAGGAGGTGTCGATATTTAGGATTCAAACCTAATAATATTTGATTTAGAGAATAGTACGCCCCTCCTTCCTCATCAAATGGCTTTCCAAATTCCAGTGTTAGTCAAAAATAGACCTTGCTTTCAGACTGTGATTGATGAGGGAGCTTCTACGTGTATTATGTCGATCCGGTGTTGGAGATTGCTTGGTTCTCCTACACTCAATCAGTCTCTGACCATTCTAAAGGCTTTTGATGGCTGAGGGTTCCATCCTTTTGGTATTTTGGAAGATTTACCTATACGGGTAGAAGGCAAAACTGTTAATCTAGATGTCAAAGTGGTTGATGCCCGTCTATATTACAACCTTCTCTTGGGTCATAGTTGGTCTTACGCTATGACTGCTATTGTTTCATTGGTCTTTTGTCTTGTTAAGTTTCCTCATAATGGAAAGATCATGTTATTTCTCATCCGACTCGGCCTCTACAGGAATCCCAAAATGATATCTATAAATAGTGTTCATCATTTCAGTAAAATGACTATCCCTTACCAAGATGTTGCGGTAGGTTTGATTAAAGATTCTGGTTTATTGGGAACTTTCTCTTTTCCTCCTCCTAACATATCGCCTTCTTTTGCAACTATTCATATGATTTCATCGAACAATATTGCTTTTGATGATCCTTGGATCGTGCCTTCCAATTCCAAGGTGGATTCATTTGATGGCGTGATGTCAATGAGTCCTTTTGAAATTGTCTATCAGGCAGTATAGTCATTTTTTGATTCCTAACCTATCGCGAGGATAGTTTTTCCTTGTGTCAACCTCGTTAAAAAATGAAACTAGGAGGCGAGGATAGTTTGTTCCTTTCTCAACCTCATTAAAAAATGAAATCGGATGTCGCGAGGATAGTTTGTTCCTGTCTCAACCTCGTTAAAAAATGAAACTGGATGTTACAAGGATAGTTTGTTCCTGTGTCAAGCTCGCTAAAAAATGAAACAAGGACTCATGAGCATAGTTCCTTGTCTTGTGTCAAGCTCGTTAAAAAATGAAACAAGGGGTTTTGAGCATAGTTCCTTGTCTTGTGTCAAGCTCATTAAAAAATGAAACAAGGAGTCTAGAGCATAGTTCCTTGTCTTGTGTCAAGCTCGTTAAAAAATGAAACAAGGAGTCTAGAGCATAGTTCCTTGTCTTGTGTCAAGCTCGTTTAAAAAATGAAACAAGGTTTTTGAGGATAGTTCTTTCTTGTGTCAACCTCATTAAAAACTGAAACAACTCCCTTTATGAGTCGAACCTTTTCAGGATCTCGAAAGTAACCTTCATTCCATCCACCTGGTTGAATGCAAAGAAGCTTGGGGGGCATGTACCTCGATTTGCGTCGTTATGCTGGGGGCATGCGAACTTATAACAAGCATAGTTTTTCGTTTGAAGCTTGTGTAAACATGAAATCAAATACAAGCATAGTTTTTCATTTCAAGCTTGCGTAAACATGAAACCAAATTCAAGCAGAGTTCTCTATGGTTCAAGCTTGTGTAAAAATGAACCCATACCCATTTTACATCTCGTGATTGTTGTCTTTATCCACTAAATTCTGCTAGATGAGCCTTGGTTGTTTTCATTCAATTGCCCCCATCTCTTTGGTTGACATATGCTTTCACTTTCTTGTTTTCCTTTCTTAAGGGACCACAATTATGAGTGGTTTTATTAGCCAGCCTCTTAACCATGACATGTTTTGAGCAGTTCCACCATTGCCAGAACCAGTTGCTACCCTTTATACAAATCGTTCCTCTAGGACAAGCCCTCTTTAAGCTCTTTTCTGACTCATAAAATATGAAAAGATTTTCGAATTTTTCCTTTTCAAACTCGTTAAAACGGAATTAAAAGGACGATCCACTTACAGCTCTTTTCTGACTATATAAACATGAAAATATTGCTGGACTTTTGTCGTTTCAAGTTCGATATTGGTTATAAAACGACATGTTTTCGATCGCTTTTTTACTTTTTCAGATCAGAGTCACTAATTATGACTATTTTTTCTTATGCATAGAGCATAAATAAATATTTCATTCAATGTAAAGGATTGCATTGGAGTAGGAAGAAGCCATTAGTAACTCTCTCTCTATCTCTCCAGATGTGTTGGTGGGTGCACATGCATGTTGTGCCATGAATAAGGCTTGTGTTCAAATGTTAATAATGAAAATTCTATGAATCATTGTGATTATCTTCTCTCTCTCCTTAATAAAAAAATTAAATAAAAATCCTATAAAAGAAAGAAATATTAAAATAAACTAGTAGGTGAGACCCTACCTTAAGATAATCACTTGAAAATCCTCTGCAATATCTAATTCTATTAAGGAAACTAATGCATCATATTTTCTTTCACTATCTTTTGAAGGTGAATTTTTGTTGTGAATATGAAAAATGAAAAATGGGATGGAAAAGAATTAGGGTTTTTAATCTTATTATCATGAATTTAACTTATGTTGTTTTTAATGTCAAAGACTCGAGGAGCATTCTTGTGCAATATCCATAAGTCCTTCTAACAAAAATTATTGCATACATGTCATCTTATTCTATGGTCAAAAAATAGTCCTTTTAAACACTAATGGATGGTCTTGAATCATTGCAAATCACTTTTGTATGGTTCCATTGCTGTGAGTTAATACTTCCAATGCATAACAAGGTTGGAAACATTTTTTATGGCTTAAAATTTCTAGGTATTAATATTAATATAATATTATTACTATAATATAAGTTTTAAAAATATTAATTACTATTATTTATGATTAATCTATATATATATATTAAGTTTTATGGTTTTAAATATTAATAATTGCAGTTAGATAACTTTGGTTGTATTAGATTAAGCCTTAAATTATTAGGTTTTAGAAATATTTTTGTTTAGATAGTTATTAGGTTTTGGTTTTAATATTAAATATTTATATATTAATTTTTAGATTTAATATAATTATTAAGTTAATTAAAAAGATTATGTTTTTTCAGGTCTTATTTAATTGATATTTATAAAATAAAAATAATAAAAAATAAATATTTATTAAAATAAAAATTAAAATTAATAAAAATTAATGTTTTAATTTTTAGCTTCATTAAAAAAAAAAAAAATAAATAATAATAATAAATAAAATAAATAAAATTTTCCTTGCCGAACTGTGCTGCTCCTTTATCATTCCTCTCCTTGTGTATTATATCCTCCTTCTGCTCTCCTTTATTCATCTTTATCATCTTTCTCTTTACCCTGATGATGGATCCCATTTGGGATTCGAAACGTTGGTGTAAAAATCATCTTACTGTGGATTCTCCGATCAAAGATTCAAATAGCACAAACCACAGATCTCTGAAATCCAATTGTTTATATTGTCATATTTGTTCATATCATCTAATAAATATTGCAAAGCTCACGTTGTGGGTTATAACATATGGCTTGAGGTGGCGATGAGATACATATTTGAATGCAAAAGTGTTGGAAGCATGTTTATAGGTGGCTTGATATATTTCTTGACTTGGGAAAATGTATGACAAATTGGTTCAATTAAAGTCAAGAGTCCATGTTATATGCTTGTTTTATTTTACGTGGCACCACTTGGTAATATAAACCAAGGGTATGGCCCAGGATGACTGTCATAGTTTTCATAAATGTTGACTTACATGGAATCCAAGTTTTATTTTTTATAGCTTTTATAATGACTAGTCCTTTCCATAACCTATATCTGATATCAATTTTAAATTTTGTATTATGGCTTCTCCTCCATTGTCGGTGAAGTCTAAAATTCATTTCATTTGTTTTACTACTTCATTTGTGAAGAATGCCAACATGTCTCCTCGAACTCATAGACGTGCCTTACATGGTACATTCACATTTGTAGTTGGTAATGGTCACTGATCGTGTTAATCATATGTGACATTCACATTTTTATTTTGTCAAGGACATAACCATCCACCTTGGAAATCCTTAAGATGGATTTTACTCCGACATTTACTCACCACTACACCTTGAGCCTCAATCATAGTGTGGAATTTTTCACTCTACCCACGAATTTTGAGGGGTATTGATAATGTCTAGTTCCTCTCTTTCCACTTGTTCCTTCTAAAACTGCCTCAAATAACTACTAGGAATCGAGGAATGAGAAGAATATTCTTGGACGCTAGGATAGCTATTTTCTTCTGGCATGAAAAACTACTAGTTATGCCAAAAAACAAATGAACTATTTCAATGGTTAATGGGTTGAATTTACATGGAGTTTTGTCACCTTGTCCTTGTTCTTCATTTTTATGTTTGTTAATTTCTTAATGCTATCTCAAAACTCCTATATAATCCTTCTTTTGAGAATAAACTCCCCTCTAGGCTCATAAAATTTAGGGATTTCACCTCTATTATTTTAAAGATTTTACACTATTTATCCTTACAAAGCCAAAACTTATCAAATTTGAGATTGAATGCGAAAATAAATGTTTTCATATATGTTATAGAGGAAATTGTATAGCCTTGTTTTGTTTTGTATCATTCTATGCTCAGTATTCTTGCACCATGGAGAGCGATCCCTTGAGACCTTAGTATCTCGAGCACAAAATAACTTTGTAATTACCAACCTTTCCAAATCTACATATTTTTTTCATCAAGTCACGCTAACTTTGATATCACCTTACATTTACTCTTCAAGATTATAATAAAAGAAACATCCCATTTTACTAAAGTTTTATTCATGGGTTTTCTTTATAATTATCATCCTCATCAGCTGGGTATGGTGTCTTTTTTTTTTTTTTTTTGCTATAACTCACAGGGGGTGAAAATACATTGGTTATCTTTGAACGTTATCAGTTTTGAAAGGATATCATTTTCTTCACAAATTCTATAACTAGGAATGTAACCTTTTTTTCTTTTCACGCTCATTTGGGTTTCCATCCATACGACCCACATAGCGGGATTAATGCAATAAATAAAGAGTCCTCTTAGTTTTATGATAGTGAAAGTTTTATATATTTTAGGTTTATACTATTTTTATTTTTTTATTTGTGGTTTGCTTGTTTACTTTTGATTCTAGGCATATTGTTTGCCTTTTACTCAATGGGTAAAAACAACACAATGAAAGTTAGTTCCTAAGTGCATTATACTATGTTGCAAAGTGGGAGCCCTTACGACCATGGTGTCTCGAACACAAACTAATGTCTTTTCTACCTATTGGCTAGCACAAAACAAAATTGTTCTCCACATGGCCTAAACTGATCGATTTTCCAATATATGTAAATATATATTTTTTCAAGGACCCTAAACTATTTTTTCTTTCTCTGCTTTAGGAAAAGATATTACTTATTTAATGTCTTTATCCATTCAGTGTAAAATATTTGTTCAATATCTCATTATTTCCTAATCCATGTACATAAGACATGCGTATAGGTACTCATTTTGGCAAAATAATATATATTAGAATAATGAAAAATGGAAAAGGAGCAACAAATAATTATGTCATCGCTCCTCCTCTCCTTTCTTCTCCCTTTTACAATATTATATTTTGCAAACCTATTTTAATTGCAAATGTGTTCTGATGATATATTAAGTGACTATCCCTTTCCTTGCAATCTTTTTTCCCAATTATATGTTATTTAAAACTCATGTAATACTATATTTATTGATACTAATACATTTTATCTTGTCATGACCTACATAATGTTTGTTTTACAACATGATTTTTTATAATACAAATAGAGGATTATGAAGAAATAATATAGACAAAGTGTTGGGGAAAAGAAGGGATGGAAACCTAGAGTTTCTATGCATTTTGATGGTTATTAAGAAGAATTGAGGCAACTTGTCCTAAATGGCATTGTAAATTTAGTTGTCCAACCTATTAGTCAACCTTCACATCCTTCCATCCATAACAAGACTAGTATTGGCATCCCAGTGCTACCTCATATTTCAGTGCCATTTGCAGTCCCTGCTAATGATGGTTGGAAAAACATCATTTGGCCACAACCATTATGTTTGATTTGGGGATGTCCAAAAATTTCATTCCCTGCGCCTCCTCCCCCTATTTAACCTCACCTATCACATTCGATACAATCATTTGCCTCTTGTGTTGTCCCCACTCCACAACCAACAACTAAATATTCTAGGCCTACTCACTAGCCTCCACCATCTGCTTCTCAACCTTTTAAGCACACCATTACCCCTTCAAAACCTACTGCCAATCATGAAAAAAAAAATCTTAGGTCATGAGATTAGAATCCTCTCATGGTTCTTCTCTCTCTGTCACATCCCATCTCCACTTGTAGGAGCAACAAGCTGAGAGTGCACCTTCTTATATGTGATATTGATAATCTGTTAATATTTTATGATTTAGTTTTATTTATTAATAGACCATGCCTCATTTTTATTACTATTCCAGTTTATTTTCCTAGTACCTATTCACATAGGCGTATGGAAAAAATTTGGATGTATGTATGTATGGATAGTTTACAACATTCAGTTTATGGATGCCATTTTTGGGACCTTATGATATATCTGTTATATTTTTTTTGAGTATGAATGCCGGCATATTTGTTGATAATCATGGTGCTAATGATGGAGAGAGAAGGGGTAATTTTAGAGATACAAGGTGCTTACCTTTTTATGTTTGATGGTGATTATTTCTACATGAATATATATATGGATGATGATGCCTTGTTTTCACATTGAAGGAATATGGGATGCGTTCTCTTATACAACATGTTTTATAATAGCATTAGATTAAAAATAAATAAAATTGGATGTATATGGCACATGCAGTTTATGATTATTTAATTACTTATGATTTAAAGTTTGTGTGAGGGAGCCATATTAAATGGATTATTTTATGGACGAGGGGGGCCCACCTACTGCGATATAAAAACATAATCATTTATAAAGTTAATTTAATTTAACTTTCCCTTTAGAAAACCCATCCTTGTATTCTAATCAACACTTAATTAGAAAACATATTATAACAAATTACCAGAGTGGTTCAACTATCCAAACAATCTGAGGAAGCATAAAAGAGGAGGGGGCCTATGAATGGAAGAAAGGAAACTATATTATGAGGTTTGTATTAAGTTTTAACTTATCATTTCTTATTTTTTATTTTGATATTCTATGAGTTACAAATATTTGAACAAAAAGCTGATAGCATATCATTTTCAAAGGGAAGATACAATCAAATGCGAAAATTCAATCAAACTTTGGACATATATATATATATATATTATATATATATATATATATATATATATATTATATATATTATATATAGGTAGCTCGAACTTCTGTCATTTTCTTTTTCAAAGGTTTGGATTTTATTTAAATAGTGCTAACAACCATTGATAATGAAATGAAACAAGTTGTATATTATTGTATCATATCATCTGAAGGTGTTTAAAGGTCATCTCATCATTTGTTTTTCTTTCCAAAACTTTTGTATATGACTTCTTTACATTGCATATTTTTAGAATCAGATTTGGTCAAGATCCTTCAAGGGAATTTGCCTTATAATTCTTCTATACTCATAGACATTCAATAAATAGTTCAACCTATTTTTCTCTATATTTTTTTGTCCATACTTCCTGGAAAAAAATCATTTTTATTTTAAATTTATTCTCTTTAATTTATAAATCTATCGTGGATAAGGCTCTACATTTTTTCTTGAGGATGAAATGCTTCAAAACTACTGATTAGTTTGTTGCTCCTTATGTCTAACTTTTAATTTATGTTTTCTAACTTTTTAGTATGCAGACTTTTATTCCATAATTTTTCTGAAATTTCACGAACATTTTGTAAATATTAAATTTTAGTTTCATTTTCTCTTCAAATCCCTTGTAAATACTTTTCATTTATCATAAGAAACTTGTAAATTCTCTTTAAACTGAGTCACAACATTAGGGTGTGATTTGTTTGGCAGGTCTGTCCCATTACCTTCCCCACCCTATTGAGATATTAGGAGTTGGTTGAGAGAAATTTAAGGACTTATCATTGATCAATAGCTTGGAACATCATAGGAACAATTTCAAATAATATATTCGTTATGAACCCTTGACACAAAATAATAATCCTCCAAAAATTTATGATAAAGGCTAAAATAATCAAGCTCAAAAGGGATATCATTAACTAATAATACATCCTAATGAAAATTTTCCTCAAAGCTTTGGGTGCCATCAATAGTGGTTATTATGTAGTCACCATCATGTATGATCATATAAAATTTAAGTGAGACTTTTCAACCCCACTAGTCATTTGATCCAGGTGGATATTGGTGGCCACCTACCTATCCCACTTAGAACCCCACCATTGTCTCTTTCAATTTTTCAATTTCCTTATTTGTAGCACAATTTACTATTTTTGGTAGTCTTTCACGTTCTGAACTTCTAGAGCCATTTTCAGGTCCTAAACGACATTTGTTTTGAAAAAATTGAAACAAAAAGAAGTGTAAACAAAAGAAGCTAGACTTTGGATCTACAAATCTGAAGAACAAAGGACAAAGTGAAGGTGGGGTGACCCAAGACAACCCATCAAAGTTGCAAGAAAAGAACACCACCACGAAGTCAAGGCATGACATAGGAAAGTGGTGTGAGTTCTATAAGAGACCCACTCACAACACAAGCGAGTGTCAGGCTAAGCAGTCATTGGTGGCCGAGTTGAATGCTTCACAATCAGATTCATGTTCCGACCCTAAATCAGAACCCGACAAGAGGAATGACAAAGGGAATAATATTATTGATGTGGAGCCCAATGCCATTGTTGTCATCTCCAAAATCCAGAAGAATGAGTCCAAAGAGCTAGAGGAGATGGAGTGTCTCTTCCACTCAAAAATATGGGTGAAGTGTTCGCTGTTGCAATTCATTGTCGACAGTGGAAACCAAAAGGACCTCATTTCAGTAGAGGTCGTGAAGTGACTAGTCCTACTGATCATACCACACTCGTAGCCATACAACATCAGGTGGCTTCACCAAGGACAACATCTCTAAATCAGCCAACAATGTTGCCTTCCCTACATCATGAAGCCCTTAACAAATGACGTATTGTGTCATGTTTCTCCTCTTGATGTGTGTGTTGTATTATTAGGATAACCATACTTGTGGAACAAGCATGTTGTATATGAGTCCAAACCTCGCTCTGTGATTATTTCTTTGGGTAATTAATTATGCAGGATACTAGAGGTATCCCCACCTACCACCACCTCTTTGATCTCTACTAAGAAATGCAGTAAGATCATCTCTGAGACTAGGAAATTAATTTTCTTTATGGTTCACTCTCAAAGTAAGGGGAAGATTGTAGCCACTTCCGTGGCCCCTAGGAAGGGTTCCTCTATGCAACAAAAGCAGGTGGATACAGTCATGAAAGAATACAGGGACATCTTCTTCTCACCCAAAGGGGTACCATTGCATTGTCAGGGCAAGAATTTGTTCAATATGTCTCCCGAAGCACCTCTACCCAATGGGTTAATATATCATTGCTCTATTGTGGAAAATGGTAAGTAAAGGCAATGATATGATCAACATTGGTGTCACATAAGTTACATGTGGGCAATAAAGTGTGGTTGCATTTGCAGAAAGAATGCCTTACTAGATCCCATCGGAAACTCAAACCACTTTGATATGGTCCTTACACCATTACCAAAGATGTAGGAGACAATTCTTTGGAGCACAACATTCCCCCATTCCTTAGCTTGCACCTAGTCTTCAATGTTGACCATCTTCAACCATGCTTCCCACCATTACTAGACAAATGAGACATTGCGGAACAACTCACACTAGTAGAATTTTCCTCATCTCATGGTTGAACTCAACGTAATGGGACCATTGCTTCCTAAGGGGGAGGAATGCTTGAGGTGGATATTGGTGGCCACTTTCCTATCCCATTTGGACCCCCACCATTGTCTCTTTCATATTTTTAGTTTTGTTATTTGTAGCACAATTTACTATTGTTGCCATATTTTCTCATTGTGAACTTCGGAGCCATTTTGAGGCCCTAAACAACGTTTTTTTAGGAAAAATGGAAATCAGTGATTGCCATGGAAATTAGTGATTTCTTTGGCAATAAAATTAATAGATGTAGTCCTAGGAGAGATATTTCCAATGAGGAATCACGTATGAAACAAAGATAATATGACCAAGTTATGACCCCAGGAAGTTGGAAGCCCAACTAACCCCAATGGGGCCCATAAACTCTTGGTGTTACATCTCCTCGGGTTAGGGTTTTGGTTGTTTATGGTTTTCTATTATCGTTTAATGATAAAAACTTCCTTGAGCCTAATTATAACTCAGTTTAGAGGAATGTAGCCACCACATCACTTCTCATTGATAAGCTACCATTATGTTTGTAAGCATAGTTTAGTATTTTTCTATTAAAGAAATGAAGTGTTTTTTTGCTGCATCTTTGTGTTTATGATTATATCTGTACTTTTTTGCATTCCTATTGGATCATCATTAACATACACTAATACAAATAAAATGTTTTCCTCTCACATGTCACCTTCGTTCTCCATTCATCATTTTTGTCACGTACATGTATTTTGCATTTTTTTTTTCTTTTCAAAATATTGTACTCATGTTTGGTGCATATAAGATTCCCATTGTTTAGTGCATATAAGATACCCATTGTTGGTGCATATAAAATACCCATTGTTTAGTTCATATAGGATACCCATATATTACTTGAACCCTGATAGTTTATGCATTCCATTTGAAATTTGTACCTTACTCCCTCCATGGTGGAAAAGTCTTTGAATTTCTTGATCGAATTGGGAGTAGCCAATTCCTTTGGATCGACGTGACTCCCATGTGATTGCTAGTATTATGATATGAGGGGCAGTATGGATACTTTTCAACACTAACAATGGAAATTCCTCTCTCCGACCTTAACCTATGATTTGGGTCTCATTCTCTCATATTCGGTCTTTTCACCTCTCTGGGGTGGTGTCATGCTGAGAAAGCATCGTCATGAGCTCTTCAAATGTTGTGCATTCAGTCTACGGTTCACAACAGGAAGACCATCTCTTCGCCCTCAGTTAAATTTTTTGCAGTATCGCATGGTAAGGTTTTAAACTCAATTTTTTATTTTGTTAAGAGTTCAATGCTCTCCTCTTTCATGTGTTTTTTTCCTTCAACATTTTTTTCTTTTACTCTTTTAGTGCATTGTTAGATAAGCTTCAATACTACACGTTCATCCCCAATTTGGCTTATCTATGTGCCTGTGATCTTTCAACTAAGATGCTTTCTTACACATAACATAAGTTCATGTTCTCTCTTGTTTATGTTTACACACTAACTAGTGTCTCGATGCTCCTCCTTCCTGGGTTCATGGCTTAGGATGTCATTCATCGCCTTGTAGGGTTTTGGTTCAAATATTGTGTTGTGAGTCCTTACTATGAAAGAGCCTTTAGGTAAACTTTAAAAGGGTTTCTTTATTTGTTAGATAAACTTGACTTGGAGATAGAGTCAATATTGACAAAGTCTAACAATAGTGGTTTTCGGGCACAAGGTATTATGTACCCATGGTTCTATGCCCATGTAATGTAGTGTATAAAAGGCTAGGAAGACTCCATTGTAATGCAAGTCAAGGATGTGAGTGGTGAAGGCTGACTTGGTTGAGTTGGCCAGGGTTTTGGTCTAGGATAATGAAATTTCATTGGTGGGTTTTCCCAAGAGTTGTAGTTTTTCCCAGTTAAATGTTTTGTATATTGTTTATGTGATTATTTCTAGTTATTTAGTGTTATTCTCTCAGTAATTTTATCTCTGCAGTAAATATTTTAAGTATCTTTCCAATAAATTTTCTTCATTATTATTTTTTTTTCCTAATAAGGTTATAAAATCCTAACAAATTTAACCCACAATCTTCTTTTGAAATTTATCTCAAGGGTTCAAACCATTGTGGAATGTATTCAATTTTATCACTTTTTTCTCTTGTCATTATATAATTTATCATTTGCTTTACAACACTCTATGCTAGGTTTTTCCTCTCAATTCTAATAGCATTATGAGAATTTCACAGGAACAGAGCACCCAAGTTCCTTGAAAAATTTTAGGGTCTAATATTTGTAGGTTGGCTAATTTTCCATGTGTTTACCAAAAAAAAGATTTGCGAATTTCCATTTTTCCCAAAAATTACTCACCCAAGTTTTAAGTATAAAATTATTTTACCTTAAAAATCGCCAAAATTTTATACAAAGAAATATAAAATCATTATAAACCTAAATATTTTTATACAAATATCGTAAAACTTTTTATTATTTTCATATTATAAGCTATTAAGACTCACCAAGGTTTCTGAACTTTAAGATAAATTTCCATCCTTAAAATTTTCCCTCCAGTTCTTCAATTTACTAGTATAATAATTGTTATTTTGTAGGCTTTAGTATTTTTTTCATACTATGATCAAATATCTTCTCTAGAAATTTCCTAGGACTCATCACTCTATTTAACTTTTATGCCCACAGGTATAATAATATTGTTTCAATTTGGCTCCCTTATACTTTGAGGCAGGCTTTCATGGCTAACCTTTGTCCACCACTCCTACAAATTGGTTTTGACATACTCCTCATGATTCTTCTCACTGGTTTTGGTGTGGCAGCCAATTAAAGTTTAATGTCTATCTCCAACTATTTAGTGTTTGGTAGTCGCTTCGTTTTACACTTAAGGAAACTAGATTTATAGAAAATTGTTTCCATGATGGCATGTACCCTAACTGGGTGACTTTTTGCTAGGTGTTAAGGTATAAAATTTATGTTCTATTTCCAGAGACGATCATGGGTATAATTGTAATTAATATATTAATCTAATTGGAAACTCTTTGGGGTCATTTTTTATTTTACTGATATTTACAATTTTAGTTTTGTGTTCCAGGAAAAATGTATTTTTTTATATTATGGCCATGTTCGATTTATTTTCTAGTATTAAATTTCCTGTATCATTCCATTCATAATGAAGTGCTTCCCCCCTTAGGTGGTCTATTTATCTCATTCTAACATTAATGTGTGGTATGCTTTTTTTGTGGTAAGAATGGCTTACCAAACTTTCTCTTTCCACTGGGTTTCCATTTATGAGCAAGCTTACTGATTTCAGGTGGAATTTTAGGCACAATCTATAATATACTCTTGCACACCTTTTTTGCAATCGGTAGAATTATTTTACTGAAGACATGTTCTAAAATAATTTGTGTAAAGGTTATGTTGGTACTTACTCTGGAAAGTTTCCATTCTCTATTTGGTTTCAAAAAAAAAATTCTAGTGTCGGCCCTTTTAAATACTTATGGTTCGTTCTACAAATCGAAGATTTAGTTATCATCATTTCAAATTCTTTAGTAGCTCAAACAAGTTTCTCTCATCATAATCTACTAATTTCAATTCACAAGTTTTCTTTTCCTGAGGTTTAACACCTTCATTTCACATATAACACAATAGAGGATATTTTCCCTTTTTGGCACGAATTTGTTTTATTTATTTTTATAGATTTACAATACCATGTGGCAAAAACATAAGTATATAATTTATAATTTTGATAGAAATTCCTTTTAATATTTTAACCTTTAGTAATTTATCTCAAGATACTTGGTTTCCAAGTACTTACCTACCTGTATGATCTTTGCCTCTCTATTTTGTAGTATTCCTAACTAGGAATACTTCTTGGAAAATTCCTCCGGAGCTGAGCACGTTCCTCCCAACCATGAACTGTATCCTCCAGTTCTCCCCCAAGCTAAGGTTTCTTTGCCACTGATATTAATAACCTCATTGATTCCCGAGTGGTATATTTTATAAGTTCCCTTCCCAATAGAGTTTGTAGGAGCGTCCTACCTTTTTGGGTCTCCCAACCCAACTGCCTAGGTATTTTGTGTTTTTATCTTTTTCAAAAAATGTACTTTCCTTTATCTTTTAAATCCCTCTTTTTTCTCCCGTAGTGCTTTATTTCACCCCCAACTTAGTAACTTCCTCTATTAAGTCATTTATTATGACCTTTTTCTCCCATCATAATAAATCTATTATTTTCCAATTATCTCTCCTCAGAATTTTAGGAGATTTTTAGGGAAGGAACAACTTGAATTCATCCATCCACAATTGTTTACAATTTGCAAGAAATCTTTGTTTGACTCTGGTGCCCTTTTCTTGAGTAATTTTCTAACAATTTATTTATTAATAATAATGTATCAATCACAATATATTAGTTTCTATTTGACCATATTGTTTCACAAATTCCACATGACTTCATTAGCCATCAAACCTAAAAATAGTTCCAGTCTATAAATAACAATCATTAACATAAGAAATAGGGGGTATTACAAATTTTCATTATAATATAGAGAGGGCTATTACAAATTTTCATTATAAAATATTAAGTAGTGATCTCAAATAAATTAGAAATATATTTTTTTGTTTATTACTCTAATTCAACTTATTACCCTTCACCGTTTTATTTACATTTCTTGATTCCCTCACTTTTCTTGATTTTATTACCCTTTTCTTTTATTTACTCTTACTTATCCTTCCAAGCTACCTTATCTCCTTTAAGTGTCAACTACCTCACCTCCTAAATCCCGTGACTCTTTATATGAATATTCAATCTATTTGGGTTATTGTAACCACTAATGTTTTAGATCCAAGCTCCACACCCTCTATCCTTCTCTATCTAAAGATTTTCCTTTTTTAGTTTTATTTAACCATTAGCTCCAAACTGCACAATCTCTATCCTTGTCTATCTAAAGATTTTCCTATTTTATTTTTATTGGGTTAAATAGACAAAGATGATTTATCTAGCTAATATTCGACGGGTTAATATAATTTGTATAAATAATCTTCTTAACCTTCTTACAACAATATGGGAAAATGTATATTTGATGTTCCTCTAACATTATGAGTTTTGAGGTTTTGTACTAATAGTTTGTACTATCACTCTTATGCTTTCAAACATCACTATTGTATAACTAGGATATAATTGGGATGTAAAGTAGGCACTCTTAATCTTTGACACATCACTATTGAATAACTAGGATATAATTGTAATGTAAAGTAATTACCTTAAATATGCCCCTATTACCTTATCAATACCTAACGACATTCAACTAAGCATAATACGTTTTTAATACCTCAATTGCTTGAGAAAATAAATAAATACATGTATAAGTAAAAAGTATAATAATTACCCTAGAAATATCTTTCATATGCACTTGAATAAATACTTATTAGTCCCTACCGCAGGCACGACCAGGACTATAGTAATCGATTAACCAACTTGGAACATTAACTCTAGATGCTTTAAGTCTTGTCTGTGGAAAATAAGCAAAGTATGTACCCTACCAATGTATGCAATCGATTTTGTCATGTTATTTGGCCTCTTCTCGAGGTGAAGGCGGGTTAAACCCTATATTATAGTCATTTATTTCTTGTGCATTTTTTAGTTTAATGAAAGCTTTAAACTAATGTTAGCACTGGTTTGGATGACATTTCATGTCTAGGAATTAAAAGCGTGTGATAAGGGCATGTTTCCAGTTTATGTGACAAGGTTGCTTTTGGCTTCTACACGTTTAAAACTTTGCATGGGTGTATGCACTTGTCAACTCGCCCAACCACTGTTTCGGCCCTTACTACTACTTTTCATGCACCTCTATACTTGAGCTTCCCTCCATAAGCATTGTAGTCAGCATTCAGACTTCAAAGCTCATTTTACTCTGAGCTCCTGGATTTTGTTTTCTATTCTGAGCTCTTGGCCTTTTTTGCATGTCGTTCTCCTCATTCTATTTTCTTTTCTCTTTTTCATGGTCAGTTCTCTTTTTATGTTCTCTTTTTCATGGCCAGGCCGGTGACTAGAAAAAATTAAAGCCACACAAAAGAGAGATTGTTTCTTATGTGGAAGGGGATGAGGTGGGGGGAGCGTTCAACAAGAAGCATCATGCATTCAACATGAAGCATCGTGCTAGTCCTTTGTCTGCATCCTTCTTTCAATTCGATCAGCCTAGCTACTCTCCCTTTGACCATCCTTGGCCGTATTGGCCACCAACGTTTCTACCTGGTTCCATCAATGGCCCTTTTTGGAGGATCCACCCAGCACGTTCAACTACCTTATGGCAGGTTTTCCCATTTATGTATGGTCAATCACTGTTATATACGCTGAAGTGTCACCTCTCACTAGACAGGTTCAATGCACACTTTTGGTGCTACCATAGTTTTCAGTGATATTATTCAAGTAAACAAACTTTGTGAAGAAATAAAAAAACCCAAACTGGTCGAACTTGTTATGCGAGAACTGGGAAGCTACTTTCGCTCACACTTTCCAATTTTTCTTCTATCTATATAGAACCTAATGTTGTTCACTACAGCCTCCCAGCCTCTGTAAAAGTTCCCTTGCCCTCCACAAATAAATTGGCATATTGTCTGGAATATTGAACTATTGAACTTACGAAGTTGTGCCTGATTATCAATGTCAATTTCAATGTATGAATGATATAAAATCTTCACTTAGACCTTAGATTTCTACAGTGGAAACAACTTATCCATGAATACATAGACTATAAATAGTAGAAGAGCTAGCAAGAGAACCAACAACAGGACCAGCATCGCAACGATGCCATACAAGACAACAATCCAAACCAAACAACCAACTATGTAATTAAGAATTGCTTCATGTTTTAGATTCACACTCATATACAAATGTTTAGTGAATAACCGACACTTGTTTCACATGCACGCCTCAAGAAGGCACGTGATGTTAGCCTTCCTAAGAGTTTAAGGAAGTTTCTCAAATATATCTAAGTTCTGTTTATGTGTTTTAGATGTTTAATAAATTACCCTTCACAAGAGTTTGTGTAAATATATTGAGCTTTCTATTTATTTTCAATAGAAAAAGACATGAAGACAAAAGGACAATCTAGGTAGCAAATTTATGTCGATATGAGATAGGAAGCGGAAAACACATGAACAAGTGGAATGAGTAGAGCCCACATACAAAAGGACAATCAAGGTAGCAAGTTCTATCAAAACATATTATGTTGATATAAGATAGGAAGTGGAAATGAAAAATTAATATAGTGATAAGTTGCTTAGGACAATAAAGGTAGCAACTTCTATCAAGGATATATCATAGGCTGCATGTCCCAGTCTCCTTGAATTAAGGATATCTTCTTATCATAAGGTTTTCAGTTGTTTTATGTAATTTTTGGTAACCACCCCTCTTTCGCCCAAGAATTTCTCGTGGAATTGCCATATTTGTTCATGCTCTTCATTCTTGTTCAATGCAAGATTTTCCGGTATGTACTTCTTATTTGTTCATACTCTTGATTCGTTTTTGGTGCAAGATTTTTGGTTGTGTTCTCTCCATTGGTTCATCTCCTTTATTTATTTTTATCATAGCCCATTAGTTTCTAATGTCTATGATTTATTTATTATCTCTGTTTTGATTGATTTGGACTTTCTTTATTGTCTCCGTTCAGTTTAATTTCGAATAACTTAATGATTTGAATCCATTCTATTTAATTCCGAGTAACTTGACATTTTGAATTGGGATTAATGGAGATTATTCCAAACATTCCAAATGAAATTGGTGGAGAGTGCTTATTGAGAGTGACTTACAAGTCACATGATAACCTCAAAACTGTGTGTAGAAGTTGGGAGGCTATGCTAAGTAGTCCACGATTCTACAAGCATAGAAAGATTGATGAGATTAGCGATCAATTCATATGTTTGATTGAAGCTATTCCTAAAGGGGCATGAGCTAACAATAAGTGGCAGGGCACCCCCTTTATGAACTAAGTCTATATGACCCTCTACAGGGCACCCTCGTTTATGGGTTAACTCTGTATGACCCTCTGCAGGGCACCTAGGATTGACTCCCTTCTCTTCCCCAATTTCCCATTTGGGGTTTCCATGATTCTCTCAATACCTTTCCATCGATCAAAACCTGGTTATGATCACTAGACCATTGCTGGTTAATGGCAAACATTAGGGTTGTAATGTTTTTGTCAAGTATTGTACACTCACTTTTGGAAGAATGAGAAACCCAAGTAGGTAACCACATTTCTAAGCCTTTGTATCATTTTTGAGTATCCAAGTCAAATATCTCAACCAAGCTCAGTATCCAAGTTGAGTAACCTAACTGAGCAGCCATGAGCCAAGCCAATAGCCCTGTATAGTAGCCCCACCTAACATATCTTCTCTAATATGGTGAACTTCCTTTTTGTTTGATGGTAACATGGGGTCCAACAAAAAAGTTGTTGTAATACTATGGAACATAAATGGTTCTCAAGCCTCTATAACTGCTAAATGGGTAGACATTGGTTTTCCTTCAGATGTTACTATTAAAGCTAGAGACTTGTGGGCTGTATGAATACTTCCCATTCCTTTGCGTTATATTTCTCTTTATAGAGGCAAAATCATTACCATAATTAGCACATAGAAAACAATCACCTTTCCTGAAATATGTATACCTTCCATAGTGGACATACCAAGTTTGCTTGTGCACCTTACAAAGAAAGAATTGGAAAAATCCATGTGATCAAATCCAGAAAAGACTTATTTTAATGATTAACTGGAGTACAAAGTTAGTGGTTGCAATCATTCACAGGAGTACAAAGTTAGTGATTGCAGGCGGTTCAGAGATGTAGCCTTCCAATTTATAGCTTTGCTCATGTTGGTGGGTCAATGATGATCTAGATCTGGTTTTGGCTCACTGCCTTACTTTCACAACAATGATCTAGATATGGCTTTTTCTGAGGCTTAGTTCTAGGCTTGTGGTGATTCATATAGCCACTACCTGCCTGCTTGTTGATTTGAGGAGCCATTGGACATGTCAAGTAGCATGGGAAATTGATGAGGATTTAGTTGGAGGATGAGGAGTCTTACCCAAATAAGAGCCAACCGATACGAGATATGAGATCTTTACCAGAACACAAAGAGCAACACGAGCTATCACAAAAAGAATGATGCAGATACAACATGGCTTATATATATGTTTATTATACTTGGTGTTTACAAGATAATAGATAGAGCCAGAGCTAAAGCCAAGGCTAGAGCATGAACCAAATCCAAAGGACAAGCTTGAGCCTAAGCTGGAGAAAAACTTAGATCCATGTCCCAAAGAAGAAAACAAAAGGAATATTGATCCAAGTTGGTCCTCCAAAAACAAAGTCAGAGCTAGAACTAAAGCATAAGCACTAGCCAAAGCTAGAGCACAAATTGCAGATAGAGCCAAAGCGCCAGCTACAACCAAAATCAGAGCTCAAGCTCAAGCTTAAGCCAAGAGCCAAAGTTAGAGCCCTGCTCCAAAGAAGCAAACAAAAGGCACATTGATCTACATTCATCGTCCTAACTTTTGAAAACCAAAAAACCTCTTGGTGTGGATGTTTGATCAAAAATGGATCTGAACAACAATGGTTATAAGACTCGGTAGTTAAGTGTGATTTGGAAATTAATGAACAATGCAATTTTTAGAGACTAATGAGACAAAATAAAAAGAAAATAAATAAAATAGAAAAATGAAAATAGTAGAATAAGAGAAAGAGAGGGGAGTGGATGCTGAACGGTCAATATCTTGACCTTCCCACTAGCCCCCACCAATCGTATATCTCCTTGTAGCTTGACTCTTAAAGGGTATTTTATCCAAAGGGGGGAGTATCTGTTGGGTTGTCTTATATTCTTTCCACATAGTTAACAGGGGGTTTTAGGGGTACCCACAACCCCAATTTATGGGGTCTGGGGCAACGCCCTGGAAAATTTTGGTTTTTGACTCTATGTTAGGTTGGGCGGACCCACTTATGGTTTTGTGCATGATTTTTGCACATGTTTTTTGGACCCAATGGTTTTCGGTCCATGGTTTTGGACGCGATGGTTTTTCAGTCCATGGTATTGGATGCTTCGGCATGTATAAATATGTATTGTAACATTGAAAGGAATATAATGAAAAAATTCAAGTTGGTAGTCCCAGTTTTGGGATCTAGTGGGAAATCTCTGTGTATATGTGTTTTATGTGTTATTCTCTCGCATTTTTATTTTTCCTGTGATTTAGAATTCATACGCAGGTAATTTCTGTACGGGGTTAAAACCTACATTTGGTATCAGAGTTGTTTTGGCTTCAAGGGGACGCCTTTGTTGCTGAGGGGTTTTGCTCGGGCCTGTGGTAGACCCTATTTAGTGGGAGATCGATTCTGGTGGTGAAAGAAGATGGCGAGCAGTGGAAACATAGAGATTGAGAAGTTCAATGGTCAAAGTTTTGAGTTGTGGAAACTCAAGATGGAGGATCTATTGGTGGATAAACATCAGTGGATCGCGGTAGATCCGGGTTCTAAACCAACGGGAGTGACCGATGAAGAATGGAAGAAGTTGGATCGAAAGGCAAAGAGCACAATACGATTGTGTGTCTCAGATTCAGTATTGCTGAATGTATCAGAGGAAGCTACGACAAAAGCTCTGTGGGACAAGTTAGGGACTTTGTACCAATCTAAGTCTCTGGTTAATAAACTGTTCCTGCAGAAAAAGCTGTATAACCTGAGGATGAAAGATGGAGACTCGGTGACAGAGCATCTGAATGCGTTAAATACTGTGGTAAGTCAGTTATTATCTGTTGATATTAAAATTTCAGATGAAGATAAGTGCATCAGTTTGTTGTGTTCTCTACCAGACTCGTGGGATAGTCTAGTTATTGCAATAGGTAGCAATGCAACTGCTCTGCAGTTTGATGAAATAGTCTCATCCTTGCTGACGGAGGAGATGAGACGGAAAAATATGGACAGCCAGAATGGTGATGCCTTGTCTGTACGAGGAGGTCCCAGAACAGAAACAAAAATAAGTCATCGAGTGGGAGATCTAAATCTAGAGGGAGATCTAAATCTCCAGGAAAACCTATAAAGGTGGTGTGCTGGAAATGCAGAAAGGAAGGGCACTTCAAAAAGGATTGTAAATCTAAAGCTCCTGATAAAGGAAAGGGATCTGATGATGCTCCTTCTGTAGATGTGAAAGCCACCTCAGATGAAGGTGGGGATGTGTACTTGGCTTCCTCAAGTTGTTGTGGTGTAAACCTTGTACATTGTGGAAGGCTAAGAGAAAAAACACTTCCATTTTTATAGTTGTGAGTGGTAGGACTCTTTGTTTCCATAGTTCCCGATTCAATTTTTCTTGCCAACCTGAATGCCTTCTCCAATGAATCAGGTTCCCAAAGATGAACCTCATGTTGAATGTTATCCTTTAAAGTCCCTATGAAGACATCAATCCTTTGCTTCTATGGAATATAATTTACTTTTATATTCAATTTTTGGAATTCCTCAATGTTCTCTACCATTGAACCATTTTATTTGAGATTTATCAATTGGCTAAAGAAGGTGTTTCCCTTTGTATCCTCATACTGTGTTATCATTTCCTCCGTGAAAATTGACCAAGTGACAAGTGGTTTATGAGAAAAAATCCCTTTATACCATAAAAATTGATTTTGTAACAATTGTACATCGTGTATATCAAAATATTGTTCCATCTATAGTATCCAGTTTACCAAATCCTTACCATCAAACTTCATCATATCGCCTTTTTTCTTGATTTTAGGAGCTCGATATTGAAACGACTATAACTATGTAATTTTAGATCTCCTAGGTCTTAAATTGCGACCTGTGGTAGCCCTCTTCGTCCTCTTTCCATTGCCACCAGTCTGATCGAAATTGGATTCTCCAAGTAATATTTATGCCCAATGTCCCAAGTTGACCTGCTTATATAATTTTTTAGTAGAGCAAACTTGTACGGAGTGCCACGTGTTACAATTTCGACCTTCAAACCTTAAAATAGTACATAGAAAAGTACAGTCCATCCTCTTTCTACAGCTTCTGATGAAATTTCAATATGATGCATAGAGATAAAGTTATGAAAATTTTCCCCAGGTCACCTATTTGGGATGTAATTCGGGATCATGTAGAAACCCTAAATGTCTTGGACTGTATATCCGAAAAAATAGCGAAACAAGATCTAAAATTTAGGACCGAGATTGACCATGGTTTTGGCTTAAATGGGTTTTAAGTTCAGAGTCTTAACCATCCTATAAATCATATTATAGTGAAAATTCCACAATGACCTATTTGAGATGGAATTCTAGAGCTTGCAAAAACCTTAACTGCATCAGATCAAATCTCTGAAAACATAGCAAGACAAGATTTGAAATTCAGACCCAAGGTTAAGAACGGTTTCATCTTAAATGGATTTTTTTTTTATCTTCTAAAACTTTGTAGAAAGAAAGTTATATCAAAAATCCATGATGACCTGTTTGGAGCAGCAAAACCCTAGAATCTAAAGCTCTGATACCAAATGTTATGAAACCAGCTCACAAAAAGATAGAAAAGATAGATCAATGACTTATAAATAAGCCTCTTCGAGGGGGAAACCTCCTTTACATTACACAAATGAATAATTCTTGGGTGATACAAATGACAAGGCCTCCTTTCTATATATATGAGTCTAAGGGGTCATAATGTAATCAGAGCCGACATAACAATAATAATGTAAGGGCACAACAATAACAATAGTGGGCTTCTATGGGGCAGAATAATAACAATATGGGGACTACATGGGCACAAAAATATAATAAGGGGGTTGGGGCACAATAATAACAATAAGGGGTTACACTAGTAGCATAAGAACCTAAGTTTTTACTTTCCTATTATATGTATGCATGTGACCTTGTTCACCATTTTCACGTGGAATATTGTAAATCAACCCCATTAGCCTTCTAGTTCAAAGTCAAACTTCCTACTAGATGTTTTACACCCAAACTAGATACCACTTTGCATCATTAGTTAATCGGTATCCTCTTGTATTGAGTCATACTATCTTGATATTTCCTCTTTATGTTGGTTATGTTTCCCAAAATATGAAACACTCCATGAGATCCATTGGGAAGAAGAAAAAAATAATATCATAGTATACCTAGGCATGCTTTAGTTTGGGATACATTATAATTTGGGGGGGCTCCTTCATTAGTTTGTTTCATTCATTCTCATTAGGTAGGTTACTAGTATGATTAAAATGCCATTGTAGGTTATGTTTTTAGCATGGGTTTTGGGTATATAAGTTGGAATTTTGAGAAGAAACATGCTCTTTTTATCTCATCAATAGAAACAAAATATTGAATAACAATTAGTGAATTTCAAGAATCCTTGTGGCTTCAATGGATCCTTCTAGAGTTTGGATTCTAGTGGTAACATTTGGACGCACTTTGGTGGGATAATTATAATGATGTTAAGATTGCTAGAGATCTAGTTCAAAATCAATCTAGCAAACACATTAATCTATTGGTGCACTTCATCAAAAATCTTATCTAGGATCATGTTCTCAAACTATAATATCTACCTAGATGTTACCAAGTTGTAGATACTATACAATGTCCCTTACAAGAGTGAAGTTTTCCGAAATTTGATATATGTTAGGAGTTTAGGTAGTTTTCATGAAGGGGGGATAGTCTCTAAGTACTCCTTCCTTCTCCTATTGTGTCACCCTTTCAAATCCCCCAATCATATCCCAAGTTGTTCTCATGGGGGGATGTTAAGATATTTAGACACTTGAAAGTTAATAAATATCAACTTGGTTTAATATAATTTTCGGTAAAGATTGTTTATTTCGTATGCATTGTACTTATATAATTTAATGGTCATTGTTATTTTCTAGACATAAAGTAATATGAAGGCTCATCTTCTCCTCAATGCTAATGGCTATAGTGATCCATGGATTAATGCATAATTATTCAATGATATCTATTTAAATATCATGGAGGGTCATTTGTTGATGATCAATTATGAGAAACTCATTTTTTTACGTTAATATATCAACTCGATTGGCCATGTTAGCTAGGGTCATTGACTATTTCCATTCCTAAGGTTTTTAGTGATGTAATAAATTGGTGTACATAAGTTTTCTCTATTTGTATGAGCAATTTATTTAAGGTACACAACCTATGTGGATACCCCTATTTATCATATAGATAAGGCACCTCCAATTTTCAATGCTAAGCTCAAAGGTAAAGGGGTGTTTAAGTCATAATAGGTTAAATATAAAAGAAATGGGGCCATATTTTTCATTAGGGTGAGAGGATAACAAGATAAGCTTTCGGTCAAAGGCTATTGAAGGAATGATAAAGGATGAGATGTGTAAATTTGCTATGGCCCTAAGGGAGGCCTATATTGGGCTAAATGTATATCATATGACCCAAGGGGGAGATATATATGGGGTTAAATATACATGCAATGTTTAATTGCATGTGAAATAGGGTTGGCCTAGTGATGAAGGGGTCACATGGACAATGTGTGCCAAATATGTATATATAGAGATCGTCAAGTCATTAGTGAGGACATGTGATATGTATGTATGAATTAATTTCGGTGTTTGGAGGATTTTTCCCTATAATTATATATGTTGGAGTTGTTCCCCATGCTCATATTGGTGTTTGTGGTGTGTACTTAAAGTTTTTTAATGTATTTGGATCATAACAAAAATACCCAAAAAAGGAGCTCTAAATCAAGAATCAATTTAACCACCCCACAATATGAATAATAGATTTTCTCTTATTAAATTAGGTGAACTTTCCTTGATTCAATTTATGGTCATATAAGACACAATATATAATCAAACCATCTACCATCTCTCTTACAATATCCCTTATAAATATTACTCTTATTTGTTCCTCCCAAGAGAAGAGCATGCTAAAGTCACCTACTAAGAATCTATTAGACATAGGAAAATATTCTCCAAAGATTTACAGTGAAGATCAACCATCTTGATTTCCTTTGTAGTGGATTAAAGTATGTATGTTAAAGAGTTGTAGTTGTTTTCTAGAGGTTTTAATGAGTATCAAGGTAAAATCTAATGATGAGAAACATAGGCATGAAGAGTTTCCATCACTCTACTATCCCATAAAGTATTAATATTCATTGAGGCTTGTCATGAACTAAGGGATGAACTTTAATTATAATTCCAAACTTGAGAATTTCATCATCACATTATCTTCTACATTAGTTTCCTAGAGGAAAATGAGAGATGATAATTTTGCTCAAACTAAACCTTACATTGGTTATTTCTCTTTATATGCTCTGAGACCTATGTACTTCTACAATGTTGACTACATTTCTAGAATTTTATCTTCATTTGAAACTTCCTTTTGTTTCTCTTTGTTAGTTTTAATACCAATTTTCTTTGAGGTTGGACATCATCACCTTCTTCATCATTTGATAAACTATACAATTTTTTTCAAGAAGAAGTATTGAGCAAGGGTTGTCTCAAGTTAAGAGGGGAGGGGGAGATGAGAAAGGTGGGGTAAGGGGGACGGGGGAGGGGGATGCTCCTTGAGAAGGGATGATTGGAGAATGAGGATGGAGTTGTTCATTTTGTAGACACTGCAGGAAATATTTCAATAAGAGGTCTAGGAGTATAGTTGGTAGTAGAAGGGATCAAAAGTTTGGACAAGGGGATTTTTCCACTAGAGGAGGAGTATTAAGAGGGAACAATTCATGAAGGATCAAAGAAGAGATCAAGATTGCAAATTTATTAGAGGCAAGGGTGGATTTAACTTTTTGATGAGTTAAGTTCATTAAAGGTTTTTGATATGAATTCATAGGGGTCTTCTAAACAAAATTCATATATGGTTGTTACTTTTTCCCATTCAACTTCCTAGCTTACCAAACTTGTACATCCTCTTTCAAAACTAGAAGCTGGTGGGGTGTGCGAGTGGATTTGTAGTCCTTGGAAAAGTAGGCATATCTATGAAATATGTTATACTTTAAGGGTAGATGCTCATAATTTAAGTGTTTTAGATGGGACCAATCATATTGGGTCAAATTGATAGCTTCAAAGAAGCCCTTCATGCGATATATCTTAACTCATGACTGAGCACAAGCAAGCATTTCATATTTTGGATTTATTTTTGTCAATAGTTTTACACAATATATTGCCACTAATCTCTAATGATTTGTAATTAGAGTAATGTAGAAATAGATGATAAAGGTGAGCCCACATTGGCATGGTCAAAATCACTTCCATTTCTATATCAAAATCCAAATATTAATGATTTAGATACATGCTTTGGGGGCCTAATGAAATTTAAATTATTTCTAAAAATTAAAAATATTCATCTCTTTGAATTCAATTAAAAGGTTGTAAATTACTCTTTCATAAAAATAGGAACATGAAAGAAGTTACCTTTTATAAGGGACATCTAGTTCTTTTGTATTAATTGGTTTATCTATTGAATCCCTTGTTAAGGTGGGGCATAGTTAGAGAAAACTTGACATTGAAGGTGACGTATTCTTTCTTGATGAATTAATTAGAGTAGCATGAAAGGATATTTCCTACGAAAAGAAAAACGAGATTTGAAAAGTCCTGGTTATAATGAGAAAGAAGGGTAGCTTGAAGGGCTCCCCAAAAACCAATGGTTATGGAGATGGAAAACAAAAGAATAATACCATGAATGTTGAGGTTCTTCTAAATTTCTAACACAAAATTCCCTATGCCCACATTATAAATTGTTTGTTATTTTTTATAAAATAGACACTTAAAATCCTTTTAAGAAGTGCTTACATGTTTAATTTAAATTTCAGAGTGGCTCCAAAGCTACTTTGCTCTCTTATTACTTTTTATTGTTGGTATAGTTAGGCACTCACAACTCATGCAAGATACGTATCTCTGAATTATGAGGACACTCAATAAGCTACTATTCTAACAAATATTTAATCAATAATTTTTTTTTTTTTTTTTTCAAATCTAAATCAACAAATAGATAGAAAATAATGGAAACAATAAAATATTTCTTTAATTTCTTGTTGTTTTAAAAGGATTTGCGTGTTTGAAAATAATATGCTTTTTTTGTGGTTTACAGAACTAAGAGATTGATGATCACTACATCTATGATATATTTGTATAAAAGATATCTATTTGAAGGGATCATTTCCTGTTGGCTCAATCATAGAGCTGGCAACAATCATAAAGCTTAACCCCGAGAGTACCGAAAAAATTGAACCTGTGACTTCTCAATAACAAAAATTCTTTAATTACAAAAACTCAACCAATTAAACTAACTTTCATAACTAAATTTACATAAATATTTTGTTATATATATTACATTATTTTTGGTATCCCACCAAATAAAAATACTTTCCTTAGACAACTCCACTGAATTGAAACATAATTAAACACTTTTCAAAACTACATTGGATTAATTTGCATAAACACACACGATGTAATTTGGTTTTCAATGTTTTAATATATAAATATATTTATTAAGATATAAAAATATATATTTTGTTTTGTTTAAAAAAGAGATATTTTATGTAAAGAAGAATGAGGTACTTAATTTTACGTTATTTCATATTTTTATTTTATTTTATTTTATTTTATAATTATAAATGAAAGATATTAATATATTTTGGTTATATTTTTTAAGTTATAAATAAAATTTCAATTATCCAACTAGGAAATAGCATCTGTATGTTGGCCAACCGAAGGAGTGCATCGATTTGTCGGCTTACCAGGGGATCTATGAGAGCCTGAGTTTACATTTTCCATGTGGGAGGCTTTTTTTTTTCCGTGTCTTGTTTTCCTAAATCTCCATCTGTCCATCATTTGCCACTCTTCTTGTAGGCATTCATGCAGGTCAATCTTCGTGAATGCGCCTTTCCTAAGGTGTGCTACTGCCTATGGTTCTGTTAGCATTTATGTCGGCTCTTCATTAGCAAGTAGACCTGTTAGCTAGGTGTCGGCTCTTCATTAGCTGGTAGACCTATCAGGTTCCTTTACTTCAGTGTCTTGTCCTTGGCGCACCACTTGTCCAGATCTCATGTTACAGCATGCATGTTGTATGCTCTGCTGCCACCTGTCCATGGACATCGCTTCTTCTTATAGCATGACTCTTCCATTATAAGTCTCTTTGCCCATCAGGGATCGAGTTTAGACTCCCTTCCCCCTGCGCATCCCTGTGCATGGGTTCCATTAGTCTGTTTTTTTCAGTAACTCTGTTTTAGATTGAGCTATGTAAATCTCTTGTACTGGTTTCATCTATACCGGCCATTCCTTCTGGTCTTCGTTCCTTCTTCTATTTTGTGACAAAGTTACAAAATTGTATCTTAAAACGCTTGGGATTTTGTCGAGGTTGAGATGCTGGGTTCTTAGTGCGATGGACTGTGATGCTCACGTTCTTTGCGGCTTCTACAATTGAAGGTTAGTATAACATGTTTTTGTTTCTCTCAGTACATGTGTTACATATCATGTTCTTTATATAGTATGTTCAGTGAAATGGTAATTTTGCCATATTCTTTCACCATTGTCCACTGTTCTAGGACATGAATTACTTAAGGTTGATGTTGGTAGTATAGTCATCTTGATATTTCACATTATAGGCTTTTTTTAAAAATCTGGAATCCATTGATAGTATTATAGGGGCTTTTAAATCTTTGCATGTCATTCTCCACACTGCCGGGCTCCTATCTATGGTCCTTTTTTCTAAATTGGATATGGGTTCCCCTTGCAAATTTAAAAAACCATGTAGTATTGTCGAAACCCTATACTGATTTTAGTATCAAAATTAGGCCATGGTGGTGTAAGTGCAGCCACTGTTATTTTTGCTGTATCATTTTACCGTGCCACTCATAACATCTATGTTTCTGGTTTTCTTCCTCTTGTTATTTTCTCCTGGTTTTGCCATTTCTCGATTTGGATTGCCGTTTCCTTTTTTGGTCATTCGTTTCCATATCGACGTAAGCTGGTACGAATATGTTCTCTTCCCTTTTAAATGGAAGCCGCCAAAAGATGGTCTTTTGTCCTCCACTCTAATCTATTGTCTTATCCGGCTTTTATAAAAGTCTGTTAATGATGTCTTCCAGATAGATCTAAATCCTGCAGGTTAGGGTTATTCTTCGATGTTTTTAGGGACTAGGCCTAAATCCGTAGGTCGTCATTCTCATATAAATCTCTGGGAGTTATTATTGGGATCCCCCGCACATTTGGGTCTTCTACCTCAATTAAATATAGTATTATCATAACATCCCTCTGACTTCCATATTGTCCTTCGTCACTAATGTTCTAGAGCTTTCTTGTCCTATCCTTCCTTCTTTTTTGACTTTAAGGTCATTTCCCTTTATAGCCTAGGCTGTACTCTCTGATTTTATTGGAAGTTTATTCTGACGCATCTGTTGCATCAGCCACGGTGCGGGCCACCATGGAAGCAGAGCAGAGATTTAGCGGGACCTCCGCTATTGTGGATTGACAAAATTCTCTGACAAATAAGATTATTCCCCAGGTATTGATTTCGGGTCAAGACCAAAAAGGTGATGGAGCTGCTCTTCCTTCTTGCAAAATAAATCATCGTCCGGTGAAGTCTTCCCCTCCCCCCTTTGCCATCAATTTAGATAGCTCCTTCCTCTTGGATAGAATTGTAAGCCTCCAGAAGCATGTGTTGCTTGGTTGCTAGTATTTTCCTTCAATGGAGGACGACCAAATGCGTCATTGAATTGACTCAAAATGGAATTCTCTCTTGGGTTATATTTTGACCATTGTTAGGCTTATGAATAACTGGTACAATTTCCACTTTCTTAGTGACCATGATCTCGAAGTTATCTTCGCTCTTCCATGGGTCCATGATAAAAGCTTTCTTGGCCTACATAAGTGGTATATCGGTTTCAATCCCCTCCACTATACCCCTGAAAACAATTATATTTGGATGAAACTCCCAGGCCTTCCTATCGAACTATGGACATGGGAGTCTTTGGGTGATATTGGCAATGCTATTGGAAAATTTATCTATGTCGACCCCAAATGTCTTAGAGCCAAAGATAAAAGGGTTGCTTGGATTCTGATTGAAAAAGAATATACGGGGGGGATTTCCAGAGTATATTGGTCTAACATGGGGTAAGTTTAGTATTCAGTAGTGTTTAGACTTCTGGGGAGTCCCCTTCATATGCTCCTTTTGCCATAAAACAGGACACTTGAAATTGACCTATCCTCATCGACCTATTGCAAGAATAAAGGGGTGGGACTTCCATAGGAAATCTCCTTTTTTTTATCAGGAGCTGGGTGGTGTCGATATAAGTAGATGCAATGTTACGGGCAGGGCCCCTGACCTGGGAAAAGTTCATATCTCACCCTCTTGGGACTTCTCTCCAGAGAAAACATCAAGTTTATCTTCGAAAAGGTCTCTCTCATTTGTGCATGTTCGGCAGAATCACAGTCTGCAAAAGGAAAATTATCCCTCATGTAGTTCTCCTAGAAAGTTGAGGACACAACATGCTTTGTGTCTCTCCCCTTCTGAAAGACAGATGTCTCACTCTATTAATCCTATTCCCCCTTAACCTTGCCCGAACTTGGCTATTCCTTCCCCTCTCCCTATGCCTCATCCTTTTTCAGGTCGTCCTCCCGCCTCCCACATTACTTATATTTCATCTTCTCCTCATTCACCATTCAACCCCACTCCTAAGCCTTAGAGGATTAAATCCCCTCCACCCCTCTTGCCTTCCTCCTCCACATCTAAAGCCATTGCGTAATTAAAAGGGAAGGCTCCTTGTACTACTGTCACTCCTCATAACTCCCCCGATGCTTCCCCGGTAAACTCATTTGATTGTGATCTTGATTTACTGCTAAAACGAGAATCCCTCAACCTCCGCCCTCTAACTATATTCAAACCTCATAATTCTCCTCCTCCTTCTATCATCCCATCCTCTGCGGCAATTATTACAATTAGAAGGAAACAAAATAGGGGGAGCAGACATTTCCGGGGGAGGATAGGTCGGTCCGAATTGAACCTTGTTACCTCTCTCTGGTCGACATTCCTATCATTGATCTAGCTGAAAATGGGCCACTTAGAGGAAGAAATCTTGGGGAATCGTCTAAATGATCAACATTCTTTCAATGAATATTAGAGGTCTTAGAGCGGACCCAAAATTTTTAGCTCTAAAAGAACTACTCAGATCCTCTAATTCTAAAATCATTCTCATTTAAGAGACAATGCACAGGGGTTAGGACTCCATTGCATACTTTAGATGCATGCTCCCCACTTGGCATATGGCAGCGACGAATGCTTCTGGTCTTTCGTGCAGGCATGCAGTTTTGTGGGATCCAGCATGGATCTCGGCTACGGCTTTCAAATGTTTTGCAGGTATTCTACTTCTTGCCTATATAGGAGGTTCTACTAGGTTGTTTCACATCTTAAATATCTATGCCCCATATAAAGAACGTTTTCCTTTCTGGGAACGTTTTCTGTCTTCTGAATTCTTGGACATTGACTCTCTATTGATTGGAGGTGATCTAAATTGCACTTTGTCAAATGATGAGATTTGGGGTAGGGGAAGGAAAAATGACCAGGTGGGTAGTATGATCCGTGATGCTATCCTTCAACGAAATTTTGTCGATGTTTATCCTATGAGAATGGGCCCCACATGGGATAACAGGAGATCTAATGAAGCATATTTAGCAAAGATACTTGATTGTTTCCTCATTCATGACAAATTGATTGACCGGTTGGGGATCCCCTCTGTCAAGATTATTTTGAGCTTCATATCTGATCACAGACCTATCTCCATCCAATGGACTATGGTGGGTCTTAGGAAAGGTTATCCTTTCAAATTCAATAGAGTCTGGCTGGAAGATGAGCAGTTCAATAATCTCATTCAGGACCAATGGAAAACTTCTTCCTCTGAAGATCCCCTTGGGCATTTCAAATCATTTTTGGATCGCTTATCTGACCTTAGAACATGTGTAAAAAATTAGCAACGAGATAAGTTTATCTCTAATAGACAAGCTCTTAGGAAGATTAATGATGATTTGGAAAGATTATCTATTGATATTATTTCAAATAATCTGTCTCTAGAATTGAGAGCCCATATCAGAAATCTAAAAAATGAAAAGCAAAGACTTCTTGCTATTGAAAAGGCATCTTGGAGACTAAAGAGCAGAGCCACATGGCTTAAAGAAGGAGATCGAAATACTAAATTTTTTCATCGGTATGCAAATGGTAGGTGAGAATCTAATTCTATATGGGAAATAAAAAATGAGATGGGGTCCTTGGTGGTGACTCAGGAAGATATCTCTAACGAGGCAGTAAAATACTTTCAGGAAGCCTACAGTAGTCATGGGGGTAGTGATATTAATGACATTATATGGGGAGTTGAACCCTACCCTGTTATGTTTGATGAGGAGCAGAATGATCTTATTTTTGTACAGGTCACTAAGGATGAACTTTTGTTTGTCATGAAATCCTTTCAAAAGGAAAAAATTCTGGGTCCAAACGGTTGGACTATAGATTTTTTCATTCACTTTTTTGATCTGCTGAAAAATGATCTTCTGAACATGGTGGAGGAGTCTAGGACAAAAGGCTCTATTAACCATTTAATTTCTTCCACCTATATTGCCTTAATCCCTAAAAAGATGAAATCCATCACCTTCATGGACTTTTGTCCCATATCACTTTGTAATACACTTTTCAAGATCATCTCCAAACTCATTACGGACAAGATGAGACATACATTATCTTCCCATTTGACCCTGAAGCAACATGGCTTTCTAAAGGGTAGGAATATTATTGAGGCTGTCGCCATTGTGCAGGAATTCCTTCACTCTTTGCACATTAGAAAATCTAAAGCCGCTTTATTAAAAATTGATCTAAAGAAAGCATATGACTGTATAGATTGGGGTTTCCTTAAATGCATTCTCTACAAAATTGGTTTAAATGAAAATTGTTCAAGCTGGATAATGGCATGCGTTGTTGATGTAAATTATGTTGTCCTTGTAAATGGTATCCCATCCTCCTATTTCCCTGCCGCAAGAGGTTTGAGGTAGGGATGCTCACTGTCCCCTCTTCTTTTCATATTGGTCATGGATACCCTTAGTCTACACATTCAAAAATTTGTAAAGGAAAAGCAATGTCGTCCTTTGAAGATCTGCAAGGGTATTTCCTTTTCTCATAACTTGTTCGTTGATGACATTCTTCTATCGACAATGCTATGTCATGATTCATGGATTTGTTTACACGTCATATTGGGAAAATTTCAGAAAGCCAATGGGCTCTGTATAAATGTTGACAAATCATCTTTCCACCTGGAAGATGTTAATGTGGAGTTTGTTGCTTTCCTGACTAACCTTTTCAACATAAAAGCCAGTGCCCTATGCATGGGCCTAAAATATCTAGGCTTTAAATTAAAACCTGTGGGATACTCTTCTGCTGATTGGATGTGGATACTTGATAGGTATTTCAAGAGAATTGTGGGCTAGGAATTTAAATGCCTATCATTCGTTGGGCGAGCGATATTAACGCTAACAGTTATAGTTCAACTTAAAAAACAAATTAAACAGAATAGCTGCTAATTTCATTTGGGGGGGAAATCAAGAGCATAGAATATTTCACCTTACAAAGCTTTCTCACGTGACTCGACCAGAAAAATTGGGTGGATGGGGCATCATGAACCTTCATTTATTCCGAAACACACTTCTTTACAAATCCTTATGGATAGGAGTTATGGGGGATAGCCTATGGAGCAAAGCCATCAAGGCCAAATATATGGAAAGTAGAGAATTAACCTTCTAGTATAGACAAGGAACAATTGGTACTCCACATGGATCTGCAATTTGGAGAAGTTTCCGTAAAATTGAGCATTTTTTTCTAAAGAACCTGGCATGGAGTTTTCAATCTGGGAAAAATATTATTATAGGACTCGATCAATTGTAGGAGGTGAAGAGCAAGCTTCTATTTCTTACTAGCTAATTCGGGCACTTCAGCAAAAAGGGATTTTCTTTTGGGACCAAGTCATCGAGAGATGGATGGGACCTATTCCTATATGGAAATCGGTGATTTTGCTAAATCTTAATGATGACTTGGCTTTGCAATGGAACCAGATCTTATGGTCTATGAGGAACATGGGCTTACACAGAACTAAGGATGAGGATAAGCTAATATGGAAGGGTATCAAGGGGAGGTTTATGGTTATTGTCAAGGATATATATTTTCAACTTCAATTGCACAATTTTGACCTTCACCATAGCATTTTTCCCATAACCTTCTGGAAAGCGGGCTGCCCCACAAAGACTATTATGTTTGTTTGGCTGGTGTTTTACAATAAGAATCTTACATGGGATAACCTTCAAAAAAGGAATTGGAGTGGGCTAGCATGTCCATTATGCAAATCGAATGAGGAAAGCAACTTCCACATTTTCTTAATCTGTCCACATTCCTTGTGGATATGGAGGAGTCTTGCTGATCATTTTGGTATAAATAGGATTTCCTTTTCCTCTATTAAATAAGCTTTTCAATGGTGGAGTAAGATAAAAGTAGACTGGAGGACTATTCCGCTGATTACCTTTTGGGAGATATGGAAATGGTGTAACCGGGTCCTCTTTAATAATAGCAAAGTTAATCATAATACTGTTTTTGAGCTCATTTTATCCCAGTATTATATCTGTTATTCCCCCAATGTCCATCACAAAGTTACTAAGCCTCATAATAATAAATCTGTTGATCCCACAATTGTTCCTCGTGCCTGTTTTGATGGGTTAGCTTTGAATGGATATTGTGGTTGTGGGGTCTATATTATTCCAGGGGAGGACCAGCATATAGATATTTTTTGGCATGGTGGGAAAGGGACAAACAACAAAGCGGAGGCAATGGCATTGGCTGGGTTATTAAAGTTTTGTGACTTTTTAAACATTCAGGGGCTGCATATTTTCGGGGACTCTAAGGTTATTATAGAACATGTAAAGTCTATCCACATCATAAATAATATAAATTGATCGGGGTGGCTGAGCAGAATATATTCCATCTGTAAATCACGAATGGACTATTCCATTCACCATATCGATAGAGCAAAAAACAATATGGCAGATGCCCTCTCAAAGAAAGGACTTTCTTCCCCAAATGAATTCTGGAATGTGAGCATAACAGTGGGTGATATCCGGCACCAAATTCAAGACTTCATAATGTCGGGTACTTACTATCAACCTTCTCCATCACAGGTATGCATCAATGTACCCGGGTTTTATATTTTCTTCTTCAGCCCATCATTTTGAGGTATACTCATTCAACTTTACATCTCAGTTTTTTAATTCAAAAATCTACATATTTCTGCTATATCTAGTTCTGTAATCTGCAGATGATATTTTCTTATCCTTGGCTTGCATGCCATATCTGATACCATTTTAATGATTTGAACATGCTATCTCTCTAAATTTTGTTAGCTCGCCATATTAGGGTATAATATATGATTATCATAACTGTATGTTAATGTATTATCATAAATTATCTTTGAATATATATAGCTTTTTACATTCTGAAAAAAAAAAAAAATAAAAAAATAAATAAATAAATAAATAAAATTTATAAAATTACTATATGAATTATCAATAAACAAATCACATCGGATAGTTACATAAATTTATAAAAAATAATAATAATAATTCACATATATCAATCACTAATCACTTTTGGCTCTTTCAAATTTATAGGTGGTGGTGACCTATCGCATTAATAAGATGAAGGTGGATGGTGTGAGAGAATATAAACATCCTGCTCTTTACTAATAATCTTTTCCAGATTTCAACATCACACTCCTTCGAGGAAGGACAAAACGAATTTGTCTTTTATTATCATAAATATATTGAAAATAACTATGGAAAGGCCTTTTTATCAATATGTGTATGCTTTACGTTGAGGTTCAAGATATGAGGCAAGCTAATGGGAGCACAATAAAGATAAGAGTTTTAATAATCATATGCACCTTTCTCCAACTTTAAAAGACAAAAATGTATTGCTTGAATTTTAATTAAAAGTATTGCATGTGAGGGTGGCCCCATATATTTATAGGTAAATGAAAATTGCATTATAATAAGAACAACAATGTTTACTACATACGTAGAAAGCGAGCCTTTCATAATCAATTCAAACGTTATTCAATTCTCATGACGCTTCCTAGTTTCTTCATATTTTTAATGATGCCACGGCCACTCGTTTGAATTGTTATTCAACGTGTAATCAACATTGCCATTACCAACTTCATTGGTGTTTATTAACACTTCCAAATTTGTTTCTTAACAAACATGTAGCCCACATCAAATTGAATTTTAAGATTGTGACAAACATAATTATATTTTATGATGAGACTAAAGATAAACCAAATATCAACTAACCTATAACGAGTACAAAATATGAGAAAATTAATTAAATTCTTTTGGGTAAAAAATATAATATTATGTTTTTTGTTTTAATATTAATGTGTTGAGAGCTACATTTTATAGTCAATTATGAGGGGATGCGTGATTTTGTTCATGTTTAATGTGGAGTTGACATATGTTCTCTCTAAAATAAAAATAAAATATTTTCTTAAAAAATATGAAGTTGAGTATGATAAAAAATAATAATGAATTTACATGTTTGGTTAGTTTTAAATGTCTCACTATGCTCACTAGGTTAGTTGATATTACAATCTAGAATGAAGACGATGTAAAAATCTTTTACTCTCACTCTCAATCATAAATATAATATTTTCATATCCATGTGAAGTAACATAATTTTATCTCAATTTTAGAGAGATATAGTTATTATTATTATTATTATTATTATTATTATTATTATAATCTTATTTGTTCTCTTTTGAATGTTAAAAATATATAATTTTTATATATAATTTAACATATTTCAACACAATCTTTGATGGAGGTGTCAATGCATAGGGATGTGAGGATCGGGGTGGGTGCTTGCCACCATAATCATACTCTGAGCATTAGACGAGGGGCGGTGTGACACCTAAGTGACATGCACCCCCTTGTGAGAGAAGAGGCTAAGGCCACTCGATAGTTATTCTATTTAATGACATTCATGTGGATTTATAGTGTCATGGTGCCATTACGAGAAAGAGAGCCATTTTGATGGTTATGGGTTTTTCAAACTAGTACGAGATGGGCATGGGATCACTCTCAACCTACATTTTCTAAGCAAGGTGGCGAGGATAATGAGGATTGTTGTCTATGCATCTTGGGAGTGGTTATTGAGGGGGGTTTTGTTATGTATGAGGATGCTAGAGTGAAGGGTTATCAATTCAACTAAAACTCAATGGGGATCCTGGAATATGGTATGCTTGTTTGAAGTTGTCTAGAGATTCAATTAATCATGTCTATAAATTTATGTTGTGGGTGCGTTGGTATTGCTACGCAAAATGTTGTGGAAGCTCCATGCCTGGAATGAGGTAAGAAACTATGGCTCTGTCCCTTCGTATGTCTCTTTCTTCTTTGAAAAACTTGGTTTCCAAGATATTGTAAGGTGGTGTTGGGTGTTGATTACCATTCATGGTAGTTTGAAACTTGTTAGTTTTGGGTTGTGGGGGATTTTTTTATTATGGTGGAGGGTCAAGAGCCTTGGAATAGGGGAATTCCACCTATGTTCTCTCATATCTAGTTGGGGAAGCCTTTTGGCCCTTTGTAGCATGCACCATATTTCCATTTTAGTGGGGAGACTGGAAGCCAATAGAATTGATGGTCTAGTATTGAGTTTACTGGAGTTGTACTTCAGCTCAATTAACCTCCTTCTATATCAATTTGGATGTCCTAAGCTCATTTTGTCTCAGTGGGTTAATGCACGAAGTTGTGGAGATGGTTATAATTGGGCACTGACCGAGGAGGCATTTTATGGTCACTTGCATTTCAACACTTATGTGGCGTCTAGTGTTAGCTAACCAAACCATTGTGGGGGTACTCTCAATTTTTATACATAATGTTTTGCTATAACAAGGCTTGTTGGTTCACACACTAGTGTGTGGTTCTCTTGTTTATGTTGGAAGCTCTGTAGTTTTGGGGTTGACTTTGTTTCTTGGTAGGGGTCAATTGGAGTAGCGTCATCGTCAGCCAGCGAGAGGCTCAGTTGACAATGCACTGCCAATGAGGATGGGTGAGAAGTGGATTGGGAAAAAGGGGGGCTACGCACACGGCATATGTAGGAAGATCAAGGGTAGGGCGAGGTCGTAGAATGGTCCCCTAATAATCCATTTTGCATTATAGCCAACCCCCCTTATCTGATGATATGAACATTATTTTGTGGAAAATTACCATCACTCTGGACTACCTCAGTTGAGCTTCTCATGATGATGAAAATGATGTCATAAGTTTCGTGAACAATCTTCACCACAACTAGTGGTAGATGCATGACCGCTTGGCCATCCCAATAAGGGCATAGAGGCATATTTAAGAGAAGCTAAAGCAAATTGAAGCGATGTTGTCCCATATGAATAAGCATGTCCATTGTGATTTTAGGCCTCCTTCATCTCCTGGCTCGAGTTTAAACCATACTGCTTCGGTCAATTCTTTTTTATTTCTAATGGTTTTTGGTTATATCTTGACCTTATAGGTTTTTTGGTACCACTCACCTTTCTGGTTATGATTTTCTATGCTATTTTGGAAGTTTGTCTTGTATTTGGGTTAGCACATAATGGTCAATAAATCTAGTAAGAGTGAAGCCAGTAGCATTTTGAGAAGTTGTACTTTGAGATGTAATCTTCTAGGTTAATAGAAATTGCTTGATTAACACAAAAAAATTCAATACAATACTTGAATAAATTATTTGAATATCAATGCAAATTAATTTCAATTCAGAAAAAAAGAAGTATTTGAAAGAAAAAAAAACTCAATTATTTCTTGATAAGAATAATAAAAGGGATATGTGTAATTCATTCAATTTTTTCATTTAAAATTAGTATGTTGTGTTGAAAATATTAATAATATTAAAAAAAAATAATGTATGTTATAAATAAAATATTTCAATATGTAGGGTTAAGTAATATTAACATGTATTTCAAAATATACTAATAAAAAAAACCTTTTACTATGTACAATGTGGTTCATACATAAAATATTTCACTACTCATGTAAAGTAAAAGGCTTCAAATGTCAATTATGTATATATTATATATAGTTAATTAAAAAATTATGTATATATATATTATATAAAACAATGGAAAGGAAAATTATGGTTAAAACATTTCAAATAGCCTCACTATTTTACAATTTTATCCCTTTTTGAGAGATATCTTTTTGTCAATTTTGTCTAAAATCCAAGGAAGATTTTTTGGAATTGCATTTTAATATATGTAGATTACACAATCCAAGTGTCCAAGGAGATTTTGAGGGTATTAAATCCATTTATGCATTCAAAAACTCACTTTTATATATATATATATATAATATATATATATATATATATATATATATATATATATATAGAGAGAGAGAGAGAGAGAGAGAGAGAGAGAGAGAGAGAGAGAGAGAGAGAGAGAGAGATGATTAAATCTCTCGAGGAAAACAATTCTTCAAGTTTTGCACTATAATAGTTATTTTCACCTAAAAATATCTGATCCCTCTCGATGCATACTATATTTGTGCTTAAGATGGATTTATACTAGTAAATCCAAGTGGTATTGTAAGTCCCTAAACTTTGGCCACATTGACTTAACAAATATGTATGGGTGCATATGGATAGTTGATATTTAAATTGATTCATGATTGGATATTAGTGGTGTGGGTTTGATTATCTTGCATGATTATGGGGTTTACTCACTTGAGCACCCACTATGGCATAGTTGGCATGCCTTATCACAACAAAGCATTGTAATATGCATCGGTCCACTTTTTTGGAATGGGTGTGTCCATGGGCTTAGCTGATATGGTAGAACACATTGCAGGTTCAAGCAAAGGATTGCTCGGTTAGTCAACAGGTGAGGGAGCTTGTACAAAAAATTTTGATTGGACAAGTGAGATTTTTAGTTTCAACAATGGAACAAGTCGACTGTAGAAGGGGAGTTGTGGTGTGGGTTGCATCACAAAATTTGGGGGTTTTTTTGTGTGCGTGCCAAGGAACCAAATGGTTGGCCTAATGGAAAATAAAGAGTCACAAATCTCATATGGTAGAGGAGAGTGCACATACATATGTTACCAATTATTGGTAATAAAGACAATGGAAACCACATCGCAACAATCAAACATGGATTGGAGTGCACCACAAGACATTGGAGGGCCAAGGGTGGCATAAATCACATAGAGACAAGATATTGCATGGTGGATAAGTTGTGCGCTACCCAAGTGTTGGAAACTAGATCACTATTGGGGGGCGTGAATCAGTAGTAAGGAAGCTTATAATTTTTTTCCCAAATGATTATTCTTTAATCATGTATAAACTAAAACAAAAAAGAATAGATGAGAGCATCAAATATAAACATGAAACCATGAAAGCAATCAACACAATGAACATAGATATTTCTAGTGGAAAACCATATCCAAGGAAAAAAACCACCCATTGTTGCCACACTATTCAAAGATTCTATTATGTCAAACAAATTCCTTGCATAGAGATTTAGGTAGTTACTATCAAATGGAGACACTTTCCCATGCAGATCTACAGACTAGCATCTGCTGAAGGCCACCAAGATCAAATATCCTTGCCCGGTTACTCGTGAACTAAAAAACAACTCTAGAGACTTCTATATACTGGAAGCCACCATGACTAACTAGCCTCACCTAGTTTCTTATGAACTATCCAACTACCACTGGATTGAGAAAACTACTCACTTATATTGAATTCACCAGAGTCACCCAACTCCACACATCTATGTGGTTCTCGTTTCATACATTTTCATACAGAAACTGAGAACTGCTCAACATAAGGACTACAACAACGTATCATCAAGGAACATAATAAAAAACTAAATCCACACCAAAAACTGCAAAATAATCTCTCCACATAGTGCAAAAAGAATATGATCAATGCATCAGCTAAAACCCCTCTGCAACAAGTAAAACTACTTACAACTGAATGCTTCCCTCAAACAAAAAAGGGAAGAATATACTAGGAGAAAACAATCTCCAAAATCACTTGCAATCAAACATTATTTCATCTCCTCGCTCACTATACAAAATTTTGACTGAAACATACACTACTATTTGTGGTAACACATGCAAACTGCATCAAAAAATCAACATCATACAATTCACAGCTTGCACACAATCCTCCAAACTCATACTCACTCAATACACCAAGAGAATCAACCATGCTATCATTAAGATTCCTCCAATATATAAATGAAATGAGGTGCTTTACCTAATAATTACGAGTAACTATTGAGCTCCACAAACTCTATTCTTATGCTTGATTTGATCTGGATTCAACTTATTGACTTGATCAAACCACTAAACTCAGTTTACTTTTGATATTTTCAACTTTGATTTGTTTCTAGAGGTTCCACTACCTTTTCCAACCACATAATAAAACGTTTTGATCAAGAAAATCACCACAATACCAAAATTAGTTGAGTTGCGTGAGGATTCCAGAGAAATTTCCATGAAAAATCTTAGTCGCATGCACAACACTTGCTAAAATCGATTAGAAGTGTTTAATCGCTTGCATAGTCTTATCTCCCAATGGATATAAACTTTCAATCACTTTGATGACCCATTATCCATGTGACTGGGGTAGAGCATGGAATAAAACCATATTTCCTCAACTCAGAACCTACCCAAACTACTTGGACACCTTCATCAAATCCTGGACACACCTCCAAAACTACTTGGACACCTTCATCAAATCCTGGACACACCTCCAAGCCTCTGTGACAATTTTGCAACTGATGACATTGGCCAAAAACCTTTGCAACAATTCTGTGACATGTAGTCCCTAGTCTGCCTAACTCCTCATTATGACTAACACCTCCAGCTCCTCAAGCAGTAATGAAAACTAGTCCAAACACCTCCAACACTTGTAGCAACATCTTCAACACCTGCAAAAATAAACACTAACTAATCCAGCTTCCTAGAACAATGATAGAGGCACCTCCAACTCCTGTAGCAACATATCCAATGATTCCAACACATATATAATAATATTCAACTCCTATAGCAGCAATCCAACCTCCTACAATAACAACATTTTCAACATTGTAGCAACATCATCAACCTATGACAAGGCATCATACCATTCCTTGCAACCATATCTACTCAACCTCCACTAAGTCATGCCATAACCAATTTGGTGTCAATGCCAACCAATAGGACCATCAAGCCAAACACTCATCAAACATGAAAAGGAATACTAACATCATAAGGCATATAACAAGAACACAATGACCCAGTTGACATCAATGGAAACAATACAATCCAACAAGCTCCCCCTTTGGCATTGATGTATACCTCAATCAGACATTTGAGGATGATCGCCATACACTCTCCAAAACTAAAGCTGCAACTCAGAAGTTGATCTCTCTCCATCCAAATTCTCTCCCCCTTTGACATCAATAGCAAAGGTCCATACCAATACTAAAGACAGTGCCAATAATGTGATGGATGAGAGAAGTGCTCCCACTATCATACTCAACATCCTCTTAATGCACACCAAGGAAGTCAACAACCAACATGTCATGCCATCTCTAACACTAAACATGTTCCCCCTAAGCATGTAAAGGATTTGAAATCACACACACTTTCTTTGTTGTCAAAAAACATTTTCCTACTACGATAAGCCTCCTTGGGTAATGCAAGAGAATACTCCTCATGAACCATGACCCTAATTGACTTGGAGAAATGATAGAAGTACAATACATAAAATGCTTCATGGAGAAAATACAAGGCTATGACAAGTACATAGAATTGACAAATGACTACTCTACACCTATCATCAATCAAGACTTCTATGGACCCAAGTTTACATCATGCTCCCAATTTAGTGGGGCTACATCAAAGATATGCAAAATAATACACGATTTGGACATCCATTGACCCATACATAGCTAATGAAAAGAAATACTAGACACCATAGGTATCTCCATAAGAGAAGCACCCAAAAGATGAAACAATGATAATACATGGCTTTTACAATCACACATTGATCGGGCGCTCAGTATTTAGCTCAAAAATCAAAATTCTCAGAATGGATCGAAACCTAAACGATCGCATCCGTCTCGAAAAAACGATCCTAATGTAACTTGTTTCACTGAAAACCGAGTTCGTATGAGGAATTTATTTGCTTATGTCTGCTTTTCCAAACAATAGACATTTAAAAAAAAAATGCACAGTTAGCAATCCATACTACTAACATGGCAGGTGACCATGCAAGGTCAATTTTTGGTGGCCAATGGATCAATCATAGTTTTCCATGTGTCAAGTGGTGGTTGGTTGGTAAGTGTGCTGATGTGGATCATTTTTATTGGATGAAGATTTGACCAATGAGGGGACAAGTGGAAAGCTCAGAAGTTGCCATGTGTCCCTCCCCAAACGTTAGGTTATGGCACATCAAACTTTTTATGGAGGCACTGGGGTTCGACCCTGCAACCTCCTCTACATAGTCCAAGCACCATACCATTACACCACACCATTAGTTCTTAACTGGTATAGTATTTCGCGCAAACTTATTGTTAAACAGTTTTGGGGTTGGCGGTTAGGAGGGCCATCCTGCAGGCCAGCCCTCCCCATGTGAAAACACCGACGGTTCGGGTTAATACAACTGTGCGGTTATAAAAATGTTGGCTCCAACAAACCATGACCCATGGTGGTTATGCAAAATGTGAATGCTTTGGTGGAACGGTGATGGTTAACATTAATTTCGGTAGACAACGTGACACAACAACTACTAACATTTAATACGTGACATGTGCCACTCATGAAGACCTCGAGAGTTAGTGCAAATGGTTAACCCTTAACTACGCATTTAATGTGCTAATCTGCAGTTTAAAATTAATTAAACTCCACTTATTATTAATTAAACTTGAGTTTAATTCGGCAATGCTTTTGGTAGAACCCACCAAATTCGGCCTTAACTCCAAAAATAGCGGGCTTAAATGGAATTCCTCTAGTTTTGGAGGAGTTTTTCTAGGGAAAGATAGCTTGGGTCGTTACTGGAGCATTTTTCGACCAAATGAAGCTTACGAAAAGTATTCCTAGCTAAATTTGACATTTTGAACACATTGGAACAAGTCTGAGAAGTAGAGCTTTGTAAACAACATCTTTTCTATATTGAGCTAATACAGAGGCCCAAGCCATGGAAGTTGGACCAAGGAGATGTAGCCTAGGAGGGGTGAAATCCTTCATCAAAACACTGTGTTAAGTGTTGAAATCGATGGTTTGTTGTACTTTGTATTGTTGTTGTTCAACAATTGTTTTTTATTCTATGTTGTTCATGTCTTTCACTTAAAAACTTGATAAAATTTACGTGTTTCAATCACAAACGCCATAAGAGAACCATGCACAAGAAGCAATGGACAAGCATTTGTTTATAAATTTGTAATTGAAATTAGCACAACAAAAGTAACATTCAATAACATATCAAGTTGGTATCAGAGAAAAGGTTTATTTTCTTGGTTGCGATCTAAAAATGTTGTTTAATTATTATATATGGCAATCGATTATAGTTGCGTGTGTATAATGCGGTTTAGGCTAATGTTGAATCGCAAGAGCCGACGGTTCTTGAACAGAGAGACGCCAGATCGAACCGAGAGATGTTCACCTTGTAATAGATCTCGGGCATGAATGTTATAAGTTCTTGTTCGAAGTTAAATTGAACCCGAGAAATATCATAACACTACAAATGCGATCACCGATTGGTATTATCGGTGGATGCAAACGTTAAATAAGGTTTGATTAATGTGGAATCGGGATTAGAGAGTTCAGCGATAATCAATCGCATTGAAATGTCCGACTGTCGATTATTGTGAATGTCGATTTCCGATTCCGATTGAATCGGATCGGGGGGTAGGAGATTTGGATTGGAGCAGATTTTACATGGTTCTCGCATAATTGCATTATGCGTGGCGTGGGGTATTAAGACTTCACACATATATTGTTTTTATATTGTTTATCTCCTATGTATGGATGTTCGATTTTAATGAAGATCCACGGTTGTAATTTAAAAAGTTTATATCAGAAGGCTTCCGAAGAGACTTGTGGGCCATAACCCACAAGCCCAGGTTCGAGATTTTTACATGAAAAGGGATTTTGGTGATACCCCAGGATCTCTTTTCATCAGAAAGCCTCCTCCAAATCCACCATCATCATCTTCCTCGTCATCTTCATCATCCTCAACATCTCAAACAACAACATCTTCCACTTCCACCACCGAAACTATCAATGCTCATTCCCAAACCCCAAAAGGAAAAACTCCCTTACTCAAATTGGACATTAAGTTTGAACTGTTGACATAGATTGTCATTGATGTCAATATGGCAATATTCTAGAAGCCAGAGGAGGAAAAACAGAGCTATCGGAGCTACAGGAGGACCCATATATATATGTCATATATATATGCCAAAGACGAACATATCGGAGGAGCAAAACAGAGCTATCACAACTCAGGAAGAGCCATACCGGGAGCAATATATGCCATAGAAGAACTATCAAAAGACTAATCATAGGAGCATATAGGAAGAGCATAAGACATAAAGGCTAAAGGTAGAGGTAGAGCAACATATAATATATATATGAAATATACACTATCGGAGGCGGAATATATCTATCTATAATATATATATATTATATAATATATTTATATATATATTCAAAGTATACAGGTGGAGTTATATATATATATCGACGATACTTTAATCGACAAGTATTACTATGAGCCACTACCCAAAGCCCCGACTATGATATACATGTGTGATATATATACATGTAAGTGTTTCCGAAGCATGCTTTTAAGTGTATTTCATATATTCGATCTTTAAGCCTTGCCACGTTAAAAAATGTGAATTGCGATATATATATATATATTATATATATATATATATATATATATATATTATATATATATGCAATATGTTGTGGACCTGATGCAACATTACAGTTTGACTTAATGCTATATCGCATTCATAGGAGAATCGGCCATCGGCCATCGACGATGTCATGAGCTTAATTTATATAGGACTTCCGGAAGCTGCGCCTACTGATTGCAATTACACAGTAGACCCGATGTAGTTATAGATGCGTAATGATTTTGAATTCCGTCCTTAAGTGTTTCGATCGTGTTTCTCCATTTATTCATGTGTATTTCAATATTTGTATTGCCCGGGATTTTTTAGGCCAAAAGCTTATAATAACGGTTTTGATAGTTCAACGAGACTAAACGATGGGATTCCGATTGCGATGGTGATGTGGTAGGTGGAGACTCCTAATTCGTATAGTTTCTTTGTAAAACAATAAAGTCTTGTGTATGCATATTATTATTGAAAAAGGGGCTCTGTTATAGTTTTTAATATGCAACATGTTTTCTTTATGTATTTCAGTCCTCTCTTATGAATTTACATGTCCTTGGAGTGTTGGTGACCTCAAAGAGACAGAAGAACCCGAAATCTGGGAAGCTGAAGGACAAGCTAGTGCAGAGGAAGCCAAAGAGACAGGAAGAATCGGGAGGCCGAAGAGGCGAGCAAGTGCGGAGGAAGCTGAAGTGAGCGTTGAGGAAGCCAAAGAGCCAGCAAAAAGCGAAACCAACAGTGAGAGGCATCAGGAATACATAAAATAGGAAAAAAAAGGAAAGGTTGTGTGTGTGTGAATAATCAGAGTTAGAGGAAGCCGAAGTTCAGGCAGAGGCGAAAGAAGTAGGAGAATAGAAGTGAATAATAAGCTCAGCAGATTTGGGAGAAGAGAACTACAACAAAACAAATTTTAACAGTTTTCAAGAAAGGGTTGGAGCCCGTGGGGTTGGAGCCTTAGAACTGAAAGGATTGGAGTCCTTGGGAGTTGGTACTCCTAAGTCCAGGATTGTTTCCTTGGCAAAATAGAGTTGGTGCTCTGGAGGTTGGAGCCTCACAAAAGTCCAAGTTGGTGCTTGGAAACTTATTGCAACCATTTATATATTGTATCTATTTTATTGCACAAATTATATTAATAAAAACATTTATTCCAACTATCTATTTTTGTGTTCCATATATAAATGTTTTTGCTGATAAAAAGAACAATTGAAAAGAAATACTGATTCACCCCCTCTCTCAGTATTTCCAACATGAACTTCCCATGTGCAATGGTGAGGTGAATGCAGAAAATTTAGACAATTGGATTCGAAAATTGGAAGTATAATGCAGAATTTAGAACCTTCAAGAAGATGACATAAAGATCCAGTTGGCTTCATTGAGGCTAGAAGGAGCAACATTATTCTAGTGGGAAGCAAAGACTCAAGAGGAAATGTGAATTCATGGTAAGATATCCATTTCTTGGGTTGAATTTGTTTTTGCAATTAAAAGAAAGTTTTATCCTTTAGCGTATATGCAAAAATCCATTATGAGTTGGCAAAATTTTAGGTAGCTCAAAGGCCAAACAGTCCAAGGTTATACCCAGGAGTTTAAAAAGAGAGATTTGTTTTTATGAGTAAATTTGAATTCCTAAGATACATTATTGAAATATATTGGGGTTTTACATTCCTATTTAAAACATACTATCCTTATGTTCAATCCAAGCAATTTGGATGAGGCATATGTGCAAACCACACACCTTGAAGCAAGGGGAAAGAAAATTCAAGAAGAGGGTAGTAAAACAAGTCTTTCAAGGGTAAGGAGAAAGAGAAGAGACGGAAATGGAATGGAAAGAAGAATGCAAGTTTGAAGAAAGAAGGGGAGAAAACCATATGTCAACATGGTTCCAAAGTGTTCTAGGGAAAACCCAACAACTCCATCTCCTTCGCCATTTTTGACGTATTGACTCAAATAATGGGGACCTTTTCTGTAAATTTTTGACTAAGTATCTTTTATAATTTTCATTTAAGTTAATTGTCTTACAATTTTATCATTTTTAATTTTCGTCGAATTTATGTTTTGATTGGTTCATTGAATCCGACTTTTCACAAGATTTTCATCGATACTTGTTTCAACTCATTTGATCAATCGGTTCGTAAATGATACTCTTTTGAAGTTTGATCATTTTCTCCCCTGGACTAAAAATGTAAATAACTGTATAATATTCCAATTTTTCTAACCAATTAAGTTCAATAGTCATTCATTGTAAATATTGACTTTTAGTTAACTTTGATTAATTTTTTCATTTTTCACTAATGGTCCTACAAAATGATCCAACAAAATCATACAATGGATAAAATCATGTTTCAAAATCTTAGTAGTTTACTCCAATTTATTATTTTAAAACAAATTACTAAGACCAGATTCTCAAAATTACAAAGTAACTATAATCAAATTTGTAGAACTATTAATTCCATATAACCCCACTCCATATCATTTTCTTTTTTAAAAAAATCTAGATCTAAAATTGCAATTACAAATTACAATTTGCGATTGTGATACATCACAAATATCAATGGTTTGTTTTATATAATCCTATAAAAAACTCCGATACGTGATTTCTTAAAAAAATGCGATGGGGAAATCATTTATTCTAATTTTTTATTGCACTTTATGCCTGACGGTCCTACCTCACTTCTCTCCCCTCCTTATCACTCCCACCTTATCGCTCCATTACCTCAAATTCCAATATATATTAACTCCCCATTACACTTAACGTATGATGCATGTGGTGTTTTAATGTAATATTTAAATATTAAATTATAACCAATTATATTTTTATTATAACATATTATAATTTGTTTATAATATTAGTATAATATATAATTATATTTTTAATGTATTTACTTAATTGAATGTTGTAATTTAATTTAGTTTTTAATTAAATTATTGTTAATTACATATAAATTTTAATTTAATTTAGTATTAAAATTTAATTAAAAAATAAAATCTGACTTTTAGTTTAGGTAACAGAAATTCTAGAATTTTGGCAATTTTAATATACTAATTTTAGAAGCTCATAGATGGAATTTTATTTGGCCAAATGAGACCCAAGATGGCTCATTGGAAAGATAAAATCATGGAGAACATTTATGAGGAGTTTGCATTAACATATTTGATCATTTATTGGGTCTAAAATTAGGGAAAATATCAAACTCCAAATTTTTAAACAAAATCAATTTTTTGAGTTTTATTTTCTGCATTTTCATTTGCCCAAGCCTGTTTTGAGTGCAAATCCATTCGTCAATGATATCCTTGGCCAACTAAATCATCAAAGGCATCAATAAAAAGCTCATATTTCCTTTTCAATTACTTATTTAATTGAATTTGTTTTAATTCTAGATTTAACATTTTGATTTGATTTTACAAGAAAAGAGTGGAAAAAATGAAGAGAAAAGTAACTCGATCAATGGGAAGGCTCTAGCAATAGAACAATGGAATTTTGAGCCATTGAAAATTGATTAAACAGATTTATTCTTCAACAAACTTTCATATTCTAGATTCTTTTGTAAATATTATAAATACCAAATTGTAGAATGTAATAAGGGCTTCTACGCTCTGCAATTCTAGAATTCTAAAAGAACTTCTGTAATAATGATTTAGAGTTGTAGGTGGGAGGAGAGGAAATCTCATGTCTGGGGATTATTGGGGATTTTTCTTTTACATTTGGAACTATGTATAATAGGCAGAGTTTGCACTATTGTAACACTTGTTTTGAAAGTAGAAGTTCATATATTGTAGAGGACTATTAGAGACCGGAGCTGGAGAAATGGATTCAATAAATTGGTATTTATAATATTAATATTTTAAGTGTCGGTTTCATTTTATGATGACAGGAATGTGTTAATTTACTTTTAATATTTGTGCACTTTTGTCAGTATGGGTATTTTGTCTCTATTTTATGTTATTATTTATCTCTGCTCTTATGCGCTCAATTCTGATTTTTGAGTAACTATTTACTCAGAATTTTGTCTTTTAATACTGGTTTAATAAATACTTGTATGTTGTGAACTTTTTTTGCATATTATTATTCAATTATTCAAGTTACTGATTAAATGATCAAAATCATTATGTGAACTTCTTCTTGAGTGTTGTTGGTTGCTTATTTCAGTTAAGAAGTTCCTAAATAGGATGCGTTTAGTATTCATAATGTCAGTTGATTGAACTACTTCATTAGCTTGATATTCATTATAAGCCAGAAATATTTAAATATCAATACTTTAAATATCTTGTTCTCAGTTAGGTTAGATCTATATCTGCCTAATTGAGATATGATTAGGATTTAGTTCCTTTTGCTTGCATCATAGAATAATTTTGCATTTAGATTAATTTATACATACTTTTAAGTCCTCTTCCCAAAGAGGAAAACTTTAGTTGTGGCTTGGTTGAGCCCCAAATTAGTTAAAGATCACTTTCTTTCCTGATCAACAAGAGGGTTGATCTGATGTCTCTTCTCCATTGGTGAATGAAAGTCATATTTTAAAGCCATTGGAGATAGAGAGAAGGTAACTAGACTTACTTGAACCAGTTAGAACCACCATTCCAAATAGAAAAGGGGTTGCTTTAAGGTTTGGACTGTGTGGTCTTCCCCCATGTTATCACAGCGATTTTTGAGGCTTCAACACAAAGTTGGGAATGATGAAGCCCATTGTTGGAAATTACATCCCAAAGTAAGGCCTAAGAAAAAAAAAAAATAAGGGAAAATAAAAGGCGACTGCTACCACACAACATGATCTTGGATCAAATTTTGGTGATGAGACCAAGATTTCATCCATGGTTACAAAAGGAAAAGAAGCCGTTGCAACTACAAGTTCCTCACACAGTCAAAATGACACTCCAAATGAAGAATAAAAAATAGAATTGTTCCATGTAAGGGTAATTTCAAATCATACAAAGATGGGTGCATTATTTGATAGTGGGTCACAATCAAACTTAATTTCAAAAGACTTGGTCAAAAATATTAATCTTGAAATTGTACCTCATCATAAGCGATATCCATTAGGTTAGATAGTCAGAAATCAAAATTTATAGGTTACAAGGAAGTCCTTATTCAAGTTCGCCATTACTGAAAATTTCATTGATGAAGTTGAGTTAGATGTAGTTCCACTTGACATCTTAAGAATCATTTTGGGTAGTCCATGTTTGTATGATAGGAAAGCAATATTTTATCTCCATGAGAACAAACACACACTTCTTAAGAATGGGGTGGATTACATTGTGAGAGCCCATCGCAAAAAGTTGAACATTTCTTTGATTAATGCAGGGCAGATGAAGAGACTGGTAAATGCAAGTAAAAATTTTGTGCTTCTCATGATCAAGAAAAAGTATGATATTGATTATGAATCTTTTGAAGGTTGTGATGACAATTTGAAATATGATTTGTTTGATGTCATAAGAAATCATGGCAAGATGTTTCATGAACCAAAGGGGTTACCTCCCAAGAGGGGAATTCAGTATGAGATACAACTGTAGCAGGATGTTCCACTCCCAAATATTGGCATATATCACATGTCGATTATGGAGAGCATGGAAATCAAGAAGCAAATTCAATAATTGTTGAACAAAGGTATCATACGCCCATCTACTTTGCCATGTGGTTCACCCATTATTTTGGTGCCAAAGAAGGATGGGACTTGGCGCATGTGTGTGGATTTCTGTGCACTGAACAAAATCACGGTAAAGAATCGCTATCCACTCCCAAGAATTAATGATTTTCTTGATCAGTTAAGGTATGCAAAGTATTTCACTAAGTTAAACTTACGAAGTGGTTATCATCAGGTTAGAATAGATGAAGAGGAAATTTAGAAAACTACATTTAAAACTAAACAATGATTGTTTGAGTGGCTTGTTATGCCTTTTGGTCTTACAAATGCTCTAGCTAGTTTCATAAGAGTTATGAATAATGTATTGAGACCATTTCTAGATGACTTTGTCATTGATTACTTAGATGATATTCTCATATTCAGCAAATCCAAATATGAACATGTCATGCATGTAAACAAAGTACTTCATGTCTTGAGAAAAGAACATTTATTTTTAAAGATGTCAAAGTGTGAATTTGGAAAGACTTCTTTAGTGTATTTGAGACACATTGTTGGAGGAGGTGAGCTGAAGATCAACCCCTCTAAGGTTGAGGTCATTCTAAATTGGCCCAAGCCGAATACAATTACAAAGGTAAGAAGCTTGTTAGGGGCAGCACAATATTGGAGGAAATTTATTGCTAATATTTCTTCCATTGTAGCACCATTACATGCATCGATTAGTGTCAAGAAAGTCTTCCATTGGGGAGATGTACAATAGAAATCATTTTATGCTTTGAAGAAAAATATTAGTTCAGCACTGGTATTGGCTCTTTCAGATCTTAGATAGCCATTTGAGATTCAAATGGATGCTAGTGATTATGCCATGGGAGCAGTTCTTATGCATCATGGTAAGCCCATTTCATTTCATTCTAAAATTTTTAATGGAGCCGTGACTAACTATCCCACTTATGGCAAAGAAATTTACGCTTTGGTACAAAGTGTCAAAAAATGGAAAGACTACTTGATGGGGAAGGAGACCATTATCCATACCGACCATCAACCATTGCAATACTTACAGTCACAGTCAAAGTTGCAACAGTCATGACATTTCAAATGGATGGATTTTCTACAACAATTTCATTTGGTTATCAAGTAAAAAAAGGGAATCTACAACAAGGTAATTGATAGGCTTTCAAGGCCTATCGTAAATTCATTTATTATACTCGAGCATAATTCAATTTTGCATTAAATTTACATTGATCAATATGCATATGATAATGATGTTCAAGATGTGTATGCAATCTTGAGTCAAGGAAACCAAATTGAAGAGTTGGATTATCATGTACATAGCAGTTTGTTGGATCACTTGGGAAAGTTGTGCATTCCACAGGGAGAGAGAAACAATATCATAAGGGAGGTGCACACTTCATTGATTGTTGGACACTTTGGTGTAGGTAACATGGTAGCGAATCTCTGAAGGTATTTTTATTGGCCACACATGTTTTATCATGTATCTCATTTCATTAGAAGATGTTCTTTGTGTGCAACAAGTTTAAGCCCAGCAATAGGAAACTAGGATTGTACACTCCACTTCTGATATGTTCACGTCCATTGGAGAGTATCTCAATGGATTTTGTAGGAGTCCTTCCATTGTCAAGGAAAGGTCATGATTACTTGTATGTAGTTGTAGATAGGTTTAGAAAAATATGTATGCTAACATCATGTAAAAAACAAATTACAGCTGAACAAACATCTCATCTTTTCTTCCAAAACATTTGCGTTCATTTTGGTCTTTCGACTTCCATTGTAAGTGATTGAGATTCTTGATTTGTTAGGAATTTTTGGTCAAATATGTGGGAGATGATGGACACAAAGTTGAACAAGAGTACAACCTTTCGTCCACAAACGGATGGACAAACCAAGGTGGTGAACATAACAATCATCCATCTTCTTATAGGATATTGTAGCAAACATCCCAATTTGTGGGATGAACAGTTGCATTACATACATCATGCATATAACAGGGCAAAGAATTCTTCCACAAATACATCACCATTGAGGCATGTTTTAGGTACTTGCCAAGATCGCCATTGGACTTCATCTTTGAGAAAGATGTCACCATCGACGGTCATAGTGACATCGATAAGGCAAGGAAGTTCATAGAAAAAATTTGATCCATACATCACACAGTGCAGGAACCGCTGGAAAAGAGTCAAATAAACTACAAGGCAAGGCATGAAAAACACCATATTGATCACAAATTTCAAGTTGGAGACAAAGTTTTATTATATATTAGCAAAGAGAGAGTTCAAGGGGAAAGTAAAAAGCTTAATTCAATCTATCTTGGTCCTTTTTAAATTCTGGAAAATATTGGTAGCAATGCATTTAAGCTTGATTTTCCTCCTTAAATGCAAATATACTCTATTGTTAATGTTGATAATTTGAGATTGTTTGGGCCTCCTTTGATTGATGATCAAGGAGAGGATGTTTAGCTTACAACAATAGATTATTTCTCGCCAAAATATCTTGATGAACTTTGGCAGGATCTCATACTTGACAAAAGAACCAGAACTTCAAAGAGAGGGAATGTCGAATACCTTAGAGTGGGAGTCAAGGGGAAAAAGCCTTCTAAAACGAAATGGTTTCAGATCGAGAAGGTGAGGGAGTTGTACCCTCACCTTCTAAAAAATTGATAATATCTTTTAGGGTCCAAAAGGCTTCTAGTGGGGAGGAATGATCAGGCACTCAATATTTAGCTTAAAAGCCAAATTTCTCATAATGGCTCGAAACCTAAATGAATGCGTCTATCTTGGAAAAAATATCATAATGAAATTTGTTTCATTGAAAACCAAGTTTGTATGAGGAAGTTATTGAGTTGTTTCTGTTTTGCCAAATAGGAGAAATTTAAAAAAATGCACAGTCATTGCACAGTGAGTAGTCTCTATTGCTGACGTGGCAAGTGATTATGCAAGGTCAAAGTTCAGTGGTCAACGGATCAATCAGAATTTTCCTTGTGTCAAGTGGTGGTTGGTTGGTAAGTGTGGTGACGTGGCTCATTTTTACTGGATGAAGAATTGATGAATGAGGAGGGGGAAAGTAGAAAGCCTGGAGGCTGCCACGTGTCCCTCCCAAAAGGTCATGTTATGGCACATCAAAATTTTTATGGAGGCATCAGGGTTTGACCTCGTGACGTCCTCTACATAGTCCAAGCACCATACTATTACACCACACCATTAGTTCTTAACTGGTATAGTGCTTTGCGCAAACTTATTGTGAAACAGTTTTGGAGTTGGCGGTTAGGAGGGCTAGCTCGCAGGCCATACCTCCCCATGTGAGCACTCTAGTAGTTCAGGTTAATAGAACTGTGTGATCATAAAAATGGAAACCCCAACAAATCATGACCAATGACAGTTATGCAACATGTGAACGCTTTGGTGGAACGGTTGCGGTTAACATTAATTCCAACGAACAACACGACACAACAACTGCTAACATTTGATACATGACATATGCCCACTCATGAAGACCGACAGAGTTAGCACAAATGGTTAGCCCTTAACTACGCATTTAATGTGCTAATCTGTAGTTTAAAATTAAATAAACTACACTTATTATTAATTAAACACGAGTTTATTTCAGCGACGCTTTTGGCAGAACCCAACAAATTTAGCCTTAACTCCAAAAATAGTGGGCTTAACTAGAGTTAGTCCATTTTTGGAGGAGGCTTTCTAGGGAAAGATAGTTTGGGTCATAACTTGAACTTTTTTCGACCAAATGAAGCTCAAGAAAAGGTGTTCCTAGCTAATTTCAACATTCTTAACACATTAGAACAGGTCTCTGGAGTAGTAGAGATTTGTAAACAACATTTTTTCCATATTCAGTTAATACAGAGGCCCAAGCCATGGAAGTTGGACCAAGGAGATGTAGCCTAGGAGGGGTGAACTCCTTCATGAAAACTTTGTGTTAAGTGTTCAAATTGATGGTTTGTTGTACTTTGAACTACTGATGTTCAACACTTGTTTTTTATGTTATTTTGTTCATGTCTTTCACTTAAACAATTGATAAAATTTACATGTTTCAATCACAAACACCATAAGAGAACCATGCACAGGAAGTAATGGACAAGAATTTGTTTATAAATTTGTAATTGAAATTAGCACAAAAAAACTATCATTCAATAACATATCACATACTAAGGTTCTCTCCTCTATGCATCCCCAAAATAATGATATAACATGAGTACATGGCAACAATGACAAACAAAATATGCTTCATATAGCAGCAAGAATGATAAAAATCCATGGAATATGAATCAAGTACATGGCCCCCATGAGCAATGATATACTCTCTCAATGTGTAGCAGTGATAATAAAAGAACTAGCACCATCATGTGCTAGTGTATGGCCACTCAACACCTTGGCTATCACCATCCCAACAACGAATATCATGGAACAAGATCATGAAAACCACTAGCAACCACCACCATGCTCCACATGTGCATCAACAAAAAATCAATTGATGCCATCATCACAACAATATGTCATAGAAGCAACAAAAAATTCATCCTCATCATCACAAAGCATCCATGAGACTCATCATTATAGTAGCACCAATATAAGCTTTGAGCAACAATAGAACAAGAAACAATAAAATCACTAGCAACATATGAATCAATATGAATTGTATCCAAGAAGCATCTATAAGCAACTATGCATCAACAACAATAGTGTAAGATTTAGCAATAGAGCACCATCAGAAATATATACTTATCCTCTTCTTGACCTCATGCCATCAACACCCTCTCTCTCTATGTATGATCAACAATATAAGCCATGATGAATTGAACATATGGATACCCAACACATGATAATCAATATCATATCCTCTCTCCATGCAATAGTAACACATGACTCAACCATCTAATACATATCAGCAACATGCTTGATTCATATTGAAATGAAAACATAAGAAATAAGGTGTATACTCTAGATGAGCCAAATCTAACACATCATCGATCTCCATGGCAACAACAAATATAATAAATCATATCATAACTATGGTCTAGCAATGAGATGCTAGTATCATGCCAATTTTTCCATGCAACCATACTATCTCATCCAACTAGTAAAGTGCGGAAACAACAATAAAAATCACCATGCATCGAATCAATGTCAAATATATGCATAATTATCTCCTTAATGCTAAAACACTATGCACGTCCATTTAATAGCACAACTTCTCCCCCTGAATGTATGGTCTCCTCATCACATCATAATCAAACACATAAGAATATAGGGTTGAAAAATATTCATTAGCATCAATAGAAACCAAAACATATAGTTGATCCAAAACTATAATTAGATGTACATGGCTAATCAAACTGGAATAGAAATAGGTTAGAACTGAAAATACACTTCAAACATCATGAACTCCCCTTGAACACATGCATCTTTAAAAATGCAGATTTTTCTTCATTCACTCTTAAAGATATGGTTGCACATCCAAAAATCTACATGCAAGTCATGATGCAACCGTATTCTCCCCTTGAGATGATGCAGGCCTAAGTTTTTGGTGGGTGTTCCTTGCTTCCTTTTTCTCATCCAAACTTTCAGTTGTTGATCCTTCTTCTTCTTCCACGATTGACCTTGCATATTCTCCTCTTTTTGATTGAATATTCAGTGACACATGGGCACCTTGCAATCCTTTGCCTTACAGTCGATATTGTCACACATGAAACATATTATGTGACCAAGGAATAATGGAATAGGATTATGTCTTCTATTTATATGATTTTTATTCCTTACATGTGCCCTACCGTCAATAGCCCTATCTCCAAAATCATTGCATGAGAAAAAATAACCATAAAAGGACTATTGTACGAGAAAGATGGAGATCTTTGCATGCATGCTTGAGGTTGCATATCCTTTTGGTGAGAAGGTTTAATCTCTCCATTATTGCAAATTTTTTCTATATCTCCACGAATTCCACAGTTGTAACATTTTCCAACTCTATTCTTTTTCTTTGGCCTCCTTCTTTTATTCCTTTTCTTCTTGCATGAATGGTGATTTTGTTGATGATTCTCTTTTTCCATGCTACTATTGGTTGCTCTAGCATTCACTAATTTTTTCCAAGTTGCTTTATCATTAGAACCGATCCTTTCTAATTCTTCTCTTGCAAAGTTTGATTCAACGTTCAATTTTTGGCACTCATCCTCCAATTCTTTGTACTGCTTCCTCATTCCATTTTCAATTTTTGTTTGTTCTTCTAGCTGAGTTTTCAGATCTGAAATGTATTCTTTGAATGCACACTCCTTTTCATCAAACATTTGCAGTAGCATTCATTGATCTTTATTTTCAATTGTGAGCCTTTTAATTTCTGCTTCTAGAAAAGTTAACTTTAATTTCTCTTCATCTTTGCTACTGATAACTTCTTGTTTTTCCTCTTGATTTATGCTTTATCTATCACTTCTATCACTAAGGCTTTCATCTCCATATTGTAAGAAATTTGTACTTTCATCTTCTTCTTGAGAGGAGGCTTGATTTACCACTATAATATGTGTTGAATCCTTTGCATTTTCTCCATCTCTGAAATGTGAAATTTTCCTCCAAGATTTGGATTTTGTAGCATGTCCAACATATATTTTAGAGTCTCACAGTGGTTCACATACAACTTATTAGATCACGATATTCCATGTAGAATAATTTCTTTAGCTTTATCATTAAAGTCATCTTTAACTCCATACTCTATTGATACCAAAATATTTTCTTCAAGAGATAGAAAATATGACTCCAATTTCATCTTTCAAGTTGCAAATGTACCTTCATGAAGCATTGGAATCTTTTACTGATCCACTTTGAAAAGTTAGCAAAAATCTGCCAAAATATCCAAGAGCCACACTCTAGCAATCAAGCTACAACCAAGAGCCCCACTTTGATATCAATTATTTGAAACTAGATCACTACTAGTGGGGGGGGGGGGGGGGGGGGGTGTGAATTGGTAGTGAAGGCACTTATAATTTTTTCTCCAAATGATTATTATTTAATCATGCATAAACCGAAACAAAAATCATACATCAGATCATTAAATATAAACATGAAAACATGAAAGAAATCGACACAATGGACATAGATATTTCTGGTGGAAAACCCTCTCTAGGGAAAAAAACCACTTGTTGTTGTTACTGCTCAAATATTTTGTAATGTCAAGAAAATGATTTACATAGATATTTAGATTGCTACTATCAAATGGAGACTCTTTCTCATGTGGATCTATGAACTACCGTTTCTTCTGAAGTATCCAACTGCCATTGCATTGATAAAACTACTCACTTATATTGAGTTCACCATATTCACCCAAATCCACTCCTCTATGTGGTTCTCTTTTCATATACTTTCATATCGGAACTGAGAACTGCTCAACATGAGCACTACAACAATGTATCATCAAGGCACACACTCAAAAACTAAATCCACACCACAAACTGCAACACAATCTCTCCACACACTGCATAAAATAATTTGATCAATGCATAAGCTAAAACCCTTCTCTAACAAGTAAAATTGATGACAATTGAATGATTTCCTCAATCAATAAACCAGATAATATACTAGGAAAAAATATCAATCATCTGCAATCAAACATTATTTTATCTCCTCAATCACTATACAAAATGTTGCCTAAAACATACTCTACTATCTACTACAACACCTTTGAACTAATTCAGAAAATATGCATCATACAACTCTCACAAATTGCACACAATCCTCCAAACTCACGCTCACTCAAGACACCAAGAGAATCAACCATACTATCATTGAGCTTCCTCCAATATATAGATGAATTGAGGTGCTTAAATAAAAATTTACCAATAAATATTGAGCTCCACAAACTCTGTTCATATGCTTTATTTGATTTGGTGTCAACTCATTGACTTGATCAAGCCACTAACTTGACTTAAATTTTGATATTTTTAACTTTGATTAGCATTTAGAGGCCCCACTACTGTTTCTAGCCATATACTAATATGTTCTTATCAAGAACATCGCCACAATACCAAAATTGGTCGAGTCGTGTGTGAAATGCAGAGAAATTTATGTGAAAAATCTTAGTCGCACGCACAACACTAGCTACAATCGACTAGAAATCTTCAGTTGCCCACATAGGTTTTCTTCCCAATGACTTGACACTTTTAGTCACTCTGATGACTCAACATTCATGTGAAAGGGGTAGAGGATGGAATAAAACAATCCTTCCTCAGCTCAGAACCTATCCAAACTTCTTTGATAACTTCATAACTTCTTGGACACACCTCCAAGCCTCTGTGATAAGTTTGTAACTGATGACATAGGCCAAAAATCTTTCCAACACGTTAGTGACATGTAGTCCCTAGTCTTCCAAAATCCTCATCATGACCAACACCTCCAACTTCTCAAGTAGCAATGACAACATGTCCAAACACCTCCAACACATGTAGCAACATATCCAACACCTACAATAGCCACATGAAATCATCCAACTTCCTTCAACACCAATAAAGGCACCACCAACACTTTTTATAACATCTCCAATGCTTCCAGCACAAATAGAAGAATATGAAATACCTATAGGATTAATCCAACCTCTTATAGAAGCATCATATTCAACATTTTAGCAACATCATCAACCTATGACAAGGCATCATACCATTCCTTGCAGCCATCTCTATTCAACCTCCACTAAGTCATGCCACAACCAAGTTGACATCAATGCCAACCAACAAGATTTTCAAGCCAAACACTCACCACACATCAAGAGGACTACTAACATCACAAGGCATATAACAAGTAGCACCAAAACCATGTTGAAATCAATTTCAACAATTTACCCCTTTGGCATTGTGTCAACTGCAGTCAAACATCTGAGGTTGATCACCCTAAACTCTCCAAAAATGAAGTTACAATTATGAAGATGATCTCTATCCATTTGATCCCCCCCCCCCCTTGACATCAATGGAAAAAGGCCATACCTACGCCAAAGACAATGCCAATACTATGTAAGATGATAGAATTTCTTCCCATATCATACTTAACACCATATCAATTCACACCAATGAAGCTAGTTTCCAACATGCCATGCCATCTCTAAAACTGAACATGCTCCCCCTAAGCATGTAATGGAGCTGCAATTACACAATCTTTTTTTGTTGTAGAAATACACATGTTTGCTGCAGTAAGCCTCCTTCCTAAGTGCAAGAGACTACTCCTCATGAACCATGACTCTAACTAAATTTGATCAATGATAGATGATGAAGTACAATATTACATATAATTCTTCATGGAGAAAATACAAGGCTATGACATGTACATAGAATTGAAAAATGACTCCTCTACACCTATCATTAACCAAGACTTCTATGGACCCAATTTTACATAATGCACCCAATAGTGGAGCTACATTGAAGATATGAAAAATAATACATGAGTTGCACTTCCATTGGCCCATACACAGCTGATGACATGACATACTTGAAACCATGGGTCTCTCCATAAGAAAAGCACCCAAAAGATGAAAAAATGATAATACATGGCTTTTACAATTGCACACAAATGTTCTCTCCTCTATGCATCCCAAAAGTAAATATATAATATGAGTACATCGAAACAATGAGAAACAAAATATGCTCCATATAACAGAAACAATGATAATACAATCCATAGCATATGCATCAAGTATAGGGTCCCCATGAGAAATGATATACTCTCTCAATATGTAGCAGTGACAATAGACAAATTGGAAACATCATGTGCTAGTGTATGGCCACTCGAAACCTTGTCCATCACCATCCCAACAATGAAGATCATGCAACAAGATCATGAAAACCACTAGCAACCACCACCATGCTCCACATGTGCATCAACAACAAAATCAACTAATAACATCATCATAGAAATATGTCATAGAAGCAATAGAAAATATATCCTCATCATCACAAAGCATCAATGAGACTCATTAATATAGTAGAATCAACATAAGCTCTGAGTAGCAAATCAATAGAAACATCACTAGCAACATATGAATCAATATGCATTGTATCCAAGACTCATCAACAAGGAACTATGCATCAACAACAAAAATATAATATTTAGCAATAGAGCACCATCAACAATATATACTTATCGTCTTCTTGAAATCATGCCATCAACACCCTCTCTCTCCACGTATGAGCAATAATAGAAGTCATCATGCACTAAATATATGAATATCAAACACAACATAAGAAGCATCATATTTTCTTTCCATGCAATAGTAACATCTGACTCAACCATCTAATACATATTAGCAACATGCATGATTCATATAGAAATGAAAACATAAGAAATAAGGTGTATACTCTAGATGAGCCAAATTTAACACATCATCCGATCTCCATGACAACAACAAATATAATAAAACATGTCATAACTATGGTCTAGCAATGAGACACTAGTAGCATGCCAATTTTTCCATGCAACCATACTATCACATCCAACTACTAAAGTGTGGAAGCAACAATAAAATTCATCTTGCATTGATTCAATGTCAAGTATATGCACAACAAGCTCCTTAATGCTAAAACACTTTGTAGGTCCATTTTGCAACACAAATGCCCCCCCTGAATTTATGATCCCCTCATCACATCATAATCAAGCACATTATAATACAAGGCTGAAATAGCTTAATTAACATCAATAGAAACCAATATATATAGCTACTCCATAAATATCAACATATGTGCATGGATGATGAAATTAGAATAGAAATAGAACATAAATGAAAATGCACTTCAACCCTCATGAACTCCCCCTAAACACATGCATTTCTAAAATGTTGATTTCTCTTCATTCACTCTTCAACATATGGTTACACATCCAAAAATCTACATGCAACTCATGATTCAACCATATGATCCCCCTAAGACCATGCAAGCCTTAGCTTTTGGTGGGAGTTCCTTGCTTTTCTTTTCTCCTCCAAACTTTCATATGCTAATCCTTCTCTTCTTGTGTAGTTGGCCTTGCATATTTTAGGCTCCCTGATTGAATCTCCTATACCACATGGGAAACTTGCAATTCTTGGCCTTATGGCCAATATTTTCACACACAAAACATCTTATGTGAGAAAGGAACAAAGGAATAGGTTGATGTATTCTATCGATATGATTTCTATTCCTTGCATATGCCCTATAGTCAATAGCCTTATGGCCAAAATCATTGCATGAGAAACAATAACCATAAAAAGGACTACTATACCTGATGGATGGAGATCTTCTTTACATGCATGATTGAGGTCGCATCTCTTTTTGTTGCTCCTTTTGGTGAGAAGGTTTAATCTCTCCATTTTTTAAAATTGTTGCTATATGTCCATGAATTCCATAGTTGTAACATTTTCCAGATCTATTATTTTTCTTTGGACTCTTTCTCTTATTCTTTTGATTCTTGCATGGATGGTGATTTTGTTAATGCTTCTCTATTTCATGATTCTACTAGCTGATCTAACATTTTCTATTTTTTTTTACTTTTTTCTTGAGCATTAGATTTTATCCTTTCTAATTCTTCTCTTGCATATTTTGCTTCAGCTTTCAATTTTTCGCACTCATCCTCCAACTCCTTGTACTACTTCCTCATTCCATTTTCGATTTTTCTTCCTTCTTCAAGCTAAGTTTTCATATCTGAAATTTCTTCTTTGAATGCCCACTCCTTTTCATCAAACATTTGCAGCATCATTCCTTGATTCTTATTTTTAGTTGTGAGGCTTTTAATTTATGCTTCTAGAACCATTATCTTTGATTTCTCTTAATCTTTACTACTAATTTATTCGTGTTGTTCCTCTTTATTGATGGTCAATCTATCACTGAGGATTTCATCTCCATATTGTGAGCAATTTGTACTTTCTTTTTATTGTTTAGAGGAGGTTTGATTTACCACTGCAATATGTGTTGAATCCTTTGCATTTTTCTCCATCTCTGAAATCTAAAATTTTCCTCCAAGATATAGGTTCAATAGCCTGGCTAAAATTTCTTTTGTAGTATCACAGTGCTTCACATACATTTTATTAGATCTTGAAATTCCATGCAAAATAATTTATTTATCCTTATCATTAAAATCATCTTTAACTCCATACTCTACTGATACCAAAATATTTTCATCAAGAGATAAAAATATGACTCCCTTTGAATACCTTGATCTTTTTGCCTTTTCAGTAATTTTCCATTTGTTTTCCATTTTTGGTGACCTTAGTTCTTTGAGGCGTGGTTGATATAGTTGGAGGTATTTTAATAACACTTAATTTATGTTATTTGTTTTTTTGCTAATAATAGAATAAAATAATCTTGAAATTAATCTATGATAATATACTAATTTGAACCCTTAAATTAACTATTAATTTAATTTTAAAAATTTTAAAATATATTCTTTCTAACCCTAAATTACTATAATATTTAATATATTTAATATTTTTATAAATAACTTTTAATTAAAATTAATATTATTTTAATATATATAAATATATGAATAGCCCTTTAACAATATTTGAATAAAAATATAATTAATTATCTATATATACTCTAATATGTTTATATTTAATAACTTTATATCTTAGCATTAATTACTTTAATATCTTTGATACTATCTATTAATTTATTTTTAATTTTTTTAATATATATTTATATAATTATAAATTCATAAACGGTCATTTGACTTTTATTTTAATAAGAAGATAACTAACTGTAGTAGCCTTTTTAAGTAATAGGTTTTACCCCTAATCTTGGTCCAAACCTACCATTTCGAGGTCAAATTTAGTCGTTATCTATTTAGACGTTACCTGGTCAAGAGATTTAGTCGTTGGATGTTCTGCTCTATCTATTTAATATGCAAAGCGAGATCTGTTCATTCAACTTGTCGTGACGATGAACCACACTAGTTGGTTTGGAATGCGTCGACAAAAGAATCCTAATGTGATTTATGCCAAAGAATCTTCTCTCAAGATGATATGGATCACAGAAGCCTAAATTTAAATATGACTCCAATTTCTTCTTCCAAGCTGTCAATTTACCTTCATGAGGCATTGGAATTCCTTACTGATCCATTTTGGAAAATATGCAAAAATATGCCAAAAAATCCAAGATCCACTCTCCAACAATCAAGATGAAACCAAGGGCCCCTCTGTGATACCAATTGTTGGAAACTAGATCACTAATGGGGGGGGGGGGGGGGGGATCGGCTGACCAATAGTGAAGGTACTTATAAATTTTTCTCCAAATGATTATTATTTAATCATGCATAAAATGAAACACAAAAATATATTAGACCATCAAATATAAACATGAAACCATAAAAGAAATCAACACAATGGACACAAATATTACTGGTGGAAAACCCCCTCCTGGGCCAAAAACCACCTGTTGTTGTTGTTGTTCTACTCAAATATTTTGTTATGTCAATAAAATTATCTACATACAAACTTACCTAGCTAGTATCAAATGCAGACTCTTTCTCATGCGGATCTATGGAATACCATCTAGTGAAGGCCACCATTATCAATGATCCTCGCTTGGTTACTCCTAATCTAACAATCGACTGTACAAACTCCGATCTGTTGGGACCCACCATGACCAATGAACATCGCCCAGTTTCTTTCAAACTATCCAACTACTATTGGATTGAAAAAAATACTCACTTATATTGAATTCAATGGAGTCACCCAACTCCACTACTCTATGTGGTTCCCATTTCATACATTTTCATACTAGAACCAAGAACTACTCAACATGAGCACTACAACAATGTATCATTAATCCACGCACTCAAACACTAAATCCACAGCACAAACTACAACACAATCTCTCCAAGAACTACATAAAATAATATGATCAATGCATGAGCTAAAACCCCTCTATAACAAGTAAAAATTCTCAGAATTGAATATTTCACTTAAACAATAAATTGGAGAATATACTAGGAGAAAAAAATTGCAAAATCACCTGCAATTGAACACTATTCCATCTCCTCACTCACTATACAAAATGTTGGCTGAAACATAATATATTGTCTGCTACAACACCTGTAATTTCTTCAGAAAATTTACATCATACAATTGTCATAACTTGTACACAATCCTCCAAACTCGCACTCACTCAACACACCCAAAGAATCAACCATACTATCATTGATTTGCTCCAATATATAGATGAAATGAGGTGCTTAAGTAAAAAATTACAATAACTACCGGGATCCAAAAGCTCTATTCATGTAGTTGATTTGATTAGGATTCAAATCATTGACTTGATCAAGCCACTAACTCCACTTGCATTTTGATATTTTCAACTTTGATTAGCTTCTAGATGCCCCACTACATTTTCCAACCATATACTAAAAAGTTATGATAAAGAACATTGTCAAAATACCAAAGTTAGTTGAGTTGCACAAGGAATGTGGAGAAATTTTCATGAAAAATCTCAGTCGCATGAAAAACACTAGCTAAACTTGACTGGAACCCTTGAGTCACTCACACAAGCCTACCTCCCAACGACTAGAAAGTTTCATTCACTCTGGTGACCCATCATGAATGTGATTGGTGTAGAAGATGGAAGAAAACCATATTTCCTCAACTTAGAACCTGCCCAAACTTATCTGACACCTTCATCAACTCTTGGACACACCTCCAAGCCTCTATGATAAGTTTGGAACTGGTGACATAGGCCAAAAAGCTTTGCAACATATCAGTGAAATGTAGTCCCTAGTCTTCTGAACTCCTCATTATGGCCAACACCTCTAGCTCCTCAAGCAGAATTGACAACCTATCCAAACACCTTTGGCACATGTAGCAGCATCTTGAACACCCGTAACAATAGCATTAAATCATCCCATTTCCTCCAACACTGGTAGAGGTACCTCCAACTCCTGTAGTAACATCTACAATGCTTCCAACACTGGTAGAGGCACCTCCAACTCCTGTAGTAACATCTCCAATGCTTCCAACACATATAGAAGCATATGAAATACCTATAGAAGTAAGCCAAGCTCCTACATCAGTAACATCTTCAACATTGTAGCAACATCATCAACATATGACAAGCCATCATACCATTCCTTGTAGCCATCTCTACTTAGTTTCCACTAAGTCATGCCACAACCAAGTTGACATCAATGCCAACAAACAAGACCATAAAGCCAAACACTCATCACACATCAAGAGGACTACTAATCATAAGACATATAACAAGAAGCACCATGACCTTGTTGACATCAATGCCAACAAGACCCCCCTTCATAATTGACGTCAACCTCAGTCCAACATATGAGGTTCTTCTCCATACACCCTCCAAAAGAGAAGTTGCAAATCTGAAGTTGATCTCTATCCATCCAAATTCTCTACCCCTTTGACATCAATGGAAAAGGGCCATACCAAAACTAAATACAATGCTAATAATGTGTTGGATGAGAGAATTTCTCCCCTTGTCATACTCAACACCATGTTAATTCACACCAAGGCAGCCAACTGCCAACATGCCATGCCATCTCTGAAACTGAACATGCTCCCCCTCAGCATGTAATGGAGTTGCAATCAAAACTTTTTTGTTGATGTAGAAACATGAATGCCTGTTGTGATAAGCCTCATTGTTAAGTGAAAGAGACTACTCCTCATGAACCATGACAATAATTGACTTTGATCGATGATAGACAATGAAGTTTAATACATACAATGATTTATGGAGAAAATACAAGGCTATGACAAGTACATATAATTGAAAAATGACTCCTCTACGCCATTCATCAAGAAATACTTCTATGGACCCAAGTTTACATCATGCACCTAATGTTGTGGGGCTACAACAAATATATACAAAATCATACATGACTTAGACATCCATTGACCCATACATAGCTAATGACTAGAAATACTAGACACCATGGGTCTCTCGATAAGTAAAGAACCCAAAAGATGAAACAACGATAATACATGGCTTTTACAATTGCACACAAAAGGTGTTCTCCTCTATGCATCCTCAAAAAAGTCACATAACATGAGTACTTGGCTACAATGAGCAACAAAATTTTCTCCATATATCAACAACAATGATGATATAATCCATGGAATATGCATCAAGTATATCCCCCCCATAGCAATGATATACTTTCTCAATGTGTGGCAATGACAATAGGAGAACTAGAAGCATCATGTGCTAGTGTGTGGCCACTCAACACCTTGGAAATGACCATCTCAATAATCAAGATCATGCAACAAGATCATGAAAAACACTAGCAAGCACTACCATGCTCCATATGTGCATCAACATCCAAATCAATTGATAGCATCATCATAACAATATGTCATAGAAGAAACAACAAATATATACTCATCATCGAAAATAATCCATGAGACTTATCAACATAGCAACATCAACATAAGCTCTGAGCAACAAATGAACAAGCAACAACAACATCACTAGTTGCATATGAATCAATATGTATTGTATCCAAGAAGCATCAACAAGGAACTATGTGTCAACAATATCATTATAAGATTTAGCAATAGAGCTCCATCAAAAATATATACTTATCAATATCTTGACCTCATGCCATAAACACCCTCTCTCTATGTATGAGTAGCAATATAAATCATCATGATCCGAACAAATGAATATCCAACACATCATAAGAAACATCATATTCTCTCTCCATGCAATAGTAACATATGACTCAACTATCTAATTACTATAAGCATCATGCATGATTCATCTAGAATTGTAAACATAAGAAATAACATGTATACTCTAGATGAGCCAAATTTAACACATTATCTAATCTATGTGAGAAAAAAAAATAATAATAAATCATATCATAATTATGGTCTATCAACAAGAGGCTAGTAGCATGCCCATTTTTCCACGCAACCATAATATTGCATCCAACTAGTAAAGTGTCGCAGCAACAATAAAAATCATCCTCCATCTAATCAATGTCAAATATATGCACAACAAGCTCCTCAATACTAAAACACTCTGCACGTCCATTTGGAAGCACAAATTCACCCCCTGAATGTATGATCTCCTCTGCACATCATAATCAAGCACATAAGAATACAAGGTTGTAATCTCTACATTAACATCAATTGAAACAAAAATATATAACTGCTTCAAAACTATCAACAACATCATGGTTGATCAAATTGGAATAGAGATAGATTAGAAATGAAAATTCAAACAAAAAAAATCTTATGTCACCAAGGAATAGAGGAATAGGTTGATGCCTTCTATTTATATGATTTCTATTCCTTGCATGTGCCTTGTAGTCAATAGCCTTATGGCCAAAATAATTGCATGAGAAATAGTAACCATAAAAAGGACTATTATAACTAACTGATGGAGATCTTCTTTGCATGCGTGCTTGAGGTTGCATCTCCTTTTGATGCTCCTTTTGCTGAGAATTTTTAATCTCTCCATTTTTTTAAATTATTGTTATATATCCATGAATCCCACAGTTGTAACATTTTCCAATTATATTCTTTTTCTTTGGTATCCTTCTCTTATCCTTCTACCTCTTTCATGGCTAGTGATTTTGTTAATGATTCTCATATTCATGCTACTGCTGGTTGATCCAACATTTTTATGATTTTCTCTTTGTTTCTTGAGCATTGGATGTAATCCTTTCTAATTATTCTCTTGCATATTTTTCTTCAACTTTCAATTTTTAGCACTCATCCTCCAACTCTTTGTAGTGATTCCTCATTCCATTTTTTATTTTTCTTCCTTCTTCAAGCTAAGTTTAAAGATCTGAAATTTCTTCTTTGAATGCACACTCCATTTCATCAAACATTTGTAGCAATATTCATTGACCTTTATTTTTAGTTGTGAACATTTTAATGTGTGCTTTTAGAACCATTATCTTTGATTTCTCTTCATCTTTAATACTGAACTCTTCTTATTGTTCCTCTTGATTAATGCTCAATCTATCACTGCCATCACTAAGGATTGCATATCCATATTGAGATCAATTTGTACATTCATCTTCTTCTTGAGAGGAGGCTTGATTTACAACTGCAATATGTGTTGAATGCTTTTCATTTTTCTCCATCTCTTAAATTTGAAATCTTCCTGCAAGATATAGATTATGCATCTTGTCCAACATCTCTTTTGCAGTCTCATAGTACCTCATAGACAACTTAGTAGATCTTGAAGTTGCATGCAAAATAATTTATTTATCTTTATCTTTAAAATCATATTTAACTCCATACTCTACTGATAGAAAACTATTTTCATCAAGATAGAAAATATGACTACAATTTAATATTCCAACTTACAAATTTACCTTCATGAAGCATTGGAATTCCTTGCTGATCCATTTAAAGAAATTTGCAAAAATTTGCAAAAAACTCCAAGAGCCACCCTCTAGCGATCAAACTGCAACCGAAAGCTCCACTCTGATACCAATTGTTGGAAATTAGATCACTGCTGATAGGGAGGTGGGGGTGGGGGTGAATCAGTCGTGAATGCACTTATAATTTTTTCTCCAAATGATTATTCTTTAATCATGCATAAACTGAAACATAAAAGCATAGATCAGAGCATAAAATATAAACATGAAACCATGAAATCAATCAACACAATGAGTATAGATATTTCTGGTGGAAAACCGTTTCCAAGGAAAAAAAGCCACCCACTGCTGCTGCGCTACTAAAATATTTTGTTATGTCAATAAAATTATTTACATAGAGATTTAGTTGGATACTATCAAATGGAGACTCTTTCTCATGCGGATTGTTGGACTACCATCCATTGAAGGCCACCATGATCAACGATCCTTTCCTATTTACTCCTAAACTAACAAATGACTCTACAAACTCTTATCTGCTAGAAGCCACCAAGACCAACAAGCCTCACCCAGTTTATTCCAAACTATCCAACTACCATTGGATTTGAGAAAAATACTCATGTATATTGAATTCACTGGAGTCACCCAACTCCACTCCTCTATGTGGTTCTTGTTGCATATATTTTCATAATGGAATCAAGAACTAATCAACATGAGAACTACAAGAATGTATCATCAAGGTACACAACCAAAAAATAAATCCATACCACAAACTGCAACACGATCTCTCGACACACTGCATAAAATAATATGATCAACGCATCAGCTAAAGCCCCCTTGCAACAAGTAAAACTGCTCACAACTGAGTTCTTCTCTCAAACAACAAATTGGATAATATACTAGGAGAAAATAATCTCCAAAATCACCTACAATCAAACACTATTTCATCTCCTCACTCACTACAAAATGTTGGCTGAAACATAATCTACTATCTATTGCAAAACCTGCAAAGTGCTTCATAAAATATGCATCATACAACTCTCACAACTTTCACACAATCCTCCAAACTCACACTCACTCAACACACCAAGTGAAACAACCATACTATAATTAAGATTCTTCCAATAAATAAATGACTTGAGGTGCTTAACATAGGGAAAATTTCAAGGATGGAAACTTATCTTGAAGTTTAAAAACATTGGTGAATCTCACTAGTCCCTAGTATGCAAACTATAGAATGTTTATTGCTGTATTTGTAAAATTATTCAAGTTTATAATGATTTTATATATACTCTCTATATAATTTTGGTGATTTTTAAGGTAAAATAATTTTATATTTTAAAATTTGGGCGAATCATTTTTATAAAAAATGGAAATTGGCGAATGTTTTTTTTGGTAAAATCATGGACAATTAGCCCACCTGCTAATATTAATCACTAAAATTTTCCATGGATTAACTCAATAATTAGCAATCACCACTGAGGTCCATAAAATTTCTTCATATGCTTGATTTGATATGGATTCAATGCATTGACTTGATCAAGCCACTAACTCCACTTACCTTTTTATACTTTCAACTTTGATTAGCTTCTAGAGGCCCCGCTACCTTTTCCGTCCATATAATAAAGCATTCTATTGAATAAAATTTCCACAATACAAAAATTAGATGATTTTCGCAAGGAATATAGAGAAATTTCTGTGAAAAAAATGAGTTGCATAAACAACATTAGCTAAACTCGATGGGAACTCTTTAGTCACTCATAGAGGCCTGCCTCCTAATGACTAGAAATTTTCGGCCACTCTAATTACCTATCATCCATGCAACTAGGGTAGAGGATGGAAGAAAACCATGTTTCCTAAGTTTATAACCTGCTAAAACTTATTGGACACCTTCATCTAGTCTTGGACACACCTCAAGTAACCAACCAAGACTGGATGAAGGTGTAACAATAGCCACTCCCATAATACATGTGCATAACCAACATAATAACAACAAAAATACCAAGGAACAATAGCCATATAATCCACATATAAACTGGTATAATATCATGAAATAACAAGGAGAAATAACCTCATAATAATGATGTAAAGGCCAACTAGTCGTGGGACTTCCACAAACCACCCGACTGTAGACATTGTTGAGCCAAATCTCTCTTCAACCAGTCACCCCCATGCAATATTCCAAGAATGAATGTGGGATCTCATAAAAAACATCAATCAAAAACATCCAGGGCTTCCAGAGGCCAAACCACATCAACCCATCAAAAAGATTCCACCTCACATTCGTACATCACAAAATCATCACCAGATTGGTCTCTACCCAAGCCTTCCAGGGCTCTATAACTTTCATTCCAAACAAGGCACCAGAACTAGTAAATCAACTCACAATTTCTATCGAGCTCCAGAGAATTTGTCTAACCAAGGGTCCAGGACTAGTAAATCAACTAACCAAGTACTCTAAAGCATTTGTCCAACCAAGGCTCTTGGTCTAGTAACTCAACCCAAGTTTATAGGACTCTAGAGTGTTTGTCCAACCAAGGCTCGAGGAACTAGTAACACAACCCAAGCTAAAGGAAATATGAGAACCAACTCGAAAACAAAGAGGTAAACCCACAACACCATAGTTATATAGGAAATGGAAAGGCTAGGAAAATCCACTATCAATCCAGGCAATCCTCCATGTATGTGACAGATCATGACCAATAAACCACATGCATATGCCATGCATTCCAAATCTAGTTTAGAAAACATACATCCAACTCAGTACCTACAAGAAAAACCCACTATAGTTGCTAATCTCGATGTCCTCTTGCACTTTCTCTTTCTTTTTGCTCGACAACTCCAAGTATTTGACACTCTCTAAGAGTGCTCCAAGAAAAGTCTAAGTTTCCAAGAGTATGAGAGAGAGAGAGAATAGAGAGAGAGCTCCAAAACTAAAATGAAAAAAGTATGTGAATTGATCCTTAGAAGCCTTTTTATTAATGAGGCCTCTATTTTCTTCATTTTCCATTATTTTCCTCCTCACATGCATCCTGTGACCTTTCACCTCCATTTTCTTCTGTTTTCCATTATTTTAATAAATAAATGTGCCAAAATGCCACTTTGCCTTTCTAAAGCCTTTTCCATTTCCTTTGTTATTTTCCTTTGATTTAAGGGATCAGTAAAGTGGTCAAAACTAAAAGTGATAAAAAGTGCTTGAAACTGGTGCCAAAATGTATATCTCACTGACTTGAATCCAATGCAACTTGAACCTCTCAAAACCAATATTGTATGCTCCATATATTGCATTCTGATCGTTTTCCTAAACAGGTAAAATTTTTGTAGGTTGAAGTACAAGACTGCTAACTGGGCAGTCCACACATTGACTAGGCATGTTGATTGGGAAAGTTGATTATGTTTCTTGGGCCAATGGCAGGCTACCAAGTGGCTACATAGGATTGGTTCAAATTGGCAGTTTATGATTGGTTGTGGATGGTTTTGATTGGACTAATGAATGGATGCCATGTGGCCCAATCATAGAATACCATGTGAAACGCTGGGGTTGTGAAAAATTTGGTTATGGCCCGAACTGGCCTCCATAGGGTTCAACCTCGTGACCCTAGACTAGACAGTGCAACGCTCTTAGCGCTTTAGGTAGTTCCTATTAACCATAGAAACCATATTCTATGTAAATTTTCAGTGGATTTGCATTTGGGAATGGGATTGGGGCTAAGCCCCTAGCCCCCACTTCACGCCAACGAGGCCATAGGCGGAGGGAGCCAAGGGTTCGGGGCTTTGCCTTGGCCCAAGGTTTTGGAGCACGACATATAACCATGGCGGATGTCAAGTTGAACACTAACAACAAAAGGGGCTTGGTAAAGTCCCAAGTAGAGGGCACATGAATTACACGAGACCGACAAAAGAGAGCGGGAGTGCTGATAGGGGCAACCTAACCCTCGACATTATCCCAGGTCCTATGTAGTGATGGAACCACGGGTGTGGGAACAGAGGTGCCAAAAGACAGGTGCGATATCCCTGGGGGGGGGGTGGCAGCCCTTGGTTCTGTGGAACCATAAAACTAATGACGTGGGGTACATGGGGCCTATGCCGATGGTGGCAGTTATTTAGCCCTAGTCCTTGGGCATATGACCCATGTGACCCTGTTTTTCTGCCCATAGCAGTCATTGGGCATTTAAACCAATCAATAAATTGCACTAGAAAAGATGTGAATCTCATCGGTGTCAGATGAAAATGTCACTTGGCAGTTCTGGAAAAGGTGAAATTCGTAGAATAGTTAGCAGTCCAGTTTGTAGAGTAGTTAGCAACAAAACTTCTCTAGAGCATAAATTTCTCATTTTTTGGCAATATTGAGCCCAACAAGAGCCTAGCTTGGGGTTTTTGACTATTCTTGAGCCATTGGAGGCAATATTTTTACACTCTGAGCATTGTAAATCCATGTAATCACATATTTGAGTGCTTAATGAAAGAGGTCCAACATAGGAAGCTAGGCCAAGAGATGTAGCCAAGGAGGGGTGAACTCCTTTATCATTGTTTTGTCTTATGTTGTTGTGTATGGTATGTTGACAATAATACTAAGGGGGGGGGTGAATCAGTATTATCTAATTCTTTTACCAAATCTTTCTTATTTATACTTTGAATTATTTTTGCATACCAATACCATAAATAATGAGCATGAACAAGAAAATCAGACAGTCACATCAAAGAACACCAGATATAAGGTGGAAACCCAATGTGGGTGAAAACCACCTGCTGCAATATGTCTCTATCTTCTTTTCAAATTAGAAACTCCTTTTACAATGGTCTTGTACTGGTGCAGTCCTTTACCAGTACGCAGGCTGCAACCTGCAGAGAGCTACAACTCTCTCTCGTTTTCCAGTCTCTCCTGGAAGGGAGCTACAACCCCCTACTTCCTTTCAAGGACCACTTTTCATAAATTTTCAAACTGGATCCATATACATCAAATGATCATCAAGTACATGTAAATTACACAGTCAGCTGTAGTAACCAGATAAAAAATAATAGAACTAAACCCAGAACACCTTATCAACAGAAAAAATTCAGTCAACAGATAGTCATGATACAGATATGCAACTTTCCTTTCTTTGGCCTGCGTCGCTATGCACTTCACCCTTTGCTTCTCTGCGTATACCCACAGAGTTCCTTCTGCTGCACTGCGTGACTACGCATTGCTTCTTCTACTACGCTGCGTACAATACGCACCCAAATGCACTATCGCACCACGTATTGCCACAGTAGGCACGCACCCAAAAACACTATCGCGCTGCATACTTTTCTGTGTGTACGCACCTGAACCACTGCTACTCTGCGTACCCACGCAGTCTGCCTGTTTCTTCTCTGCGTACTCACGCAGTCACCCTTCTTCTGCTCTGCATACCCACGCAGCTCGCCTTCTTCTGCTCTGCGTACCCACACAGAGGCACCGTTAAACACCTGCGTACATCAAATTAGGGTCGAATTTGTAGATCACCAGTGTGCTACAGTTAGACGGATGCCCAGATTTGATCAAGCGCTCAAGAGATCACCCTTCACAGATTCGCTTTCCACTTCACTTTCGTATAGATCAAGCTTTTTGAAACAATAACCCAAATATTTCAGATCTTAAGATATTCAACCCAAAAGAATACCCAAGCCAAATGATCTCCTTTGCTTTATATAGGCAAGCTCTTCCTTAAATCATGGATCAATACCACGGGCCAAAACCATAGTAACATAAGACCGTCGTCTAAATACCAAGGATTAAACATAAGAAACCCCACGTGTGCGCGCTTTACTGCCTTGAAGTGAGTGCACTGGGGTACGCACCTCATGAATGGGTAACCTGCATGTCTGGACGCGGTCCCTGCATGGCATACCTGCAGGTACGCATCTTCTGAACTGTTCTCCTGCGTACTTCTTAATTCTTATCATATTGACAGACATGCCATGGGTGTTGCCATCAAGTACAACATCTGTAATCATATAACCATACCAGAAACATAATGCCAACAGGTTGTGTACAGCCGAGATGTGGTGTTTAGAGAGGTGAAATATGTTATTAAACATGAAGTCCAACCAAAAGAACCTGAGAAGATAGAGGTTGAGCTAAAGGAGGAAGAATCAAACTCTACAGTAGAGGAGGAATCAAAAGATGAAGAGCCACAAACTCCGGGTGTGAGAAGATTAGTTCGAGAAAGAAGGAAGCCAGAAAGGTATAGTCCATCTACTTTTTGTTCAAATTTTACTTTGTCTATTACTAATGATGATCCTAGAACTATGAAGGAAGCAATAGATTAAGAAGATGGAAAACTCTGGAAAGAGGCCATGGTTGATAAAATGGCATCTTTGCACAAAAATGAGGCTTGGGATCTGGTGGAGTTTCCGGCTGGAAGGAAACCCATTGGAAGAAAATGGGTGTTCAAGAAGAAGACAAATGCAAAAGGAAAGGTGGAGAAATACAAAGCTTGGTTGGTAGCAAAAGGTTATTCCTAGGTGCCGAGAATTGATTTTGGTGATATTTTTTCTCCTGTTGCCAAGGTAACTTCTGTTAGATTACTTTTATCTGTTGTTGCTGCTTTTAATTTTGAGGTAGAACAGATGGATGTGAAGACATCATTCCTTCACGGGGATTTGGAAGAGGAGATCTACATGAAGCAACCTGAAGGCTTTGCGGTGAAGGGTAAGAAACAACTGGTATGCAAGTTAGAAAAGTCTTTGTATGGGTTAAAACAGTCACCAAGGATGTGGTATCAAAAATTTGATACATTTATACAGGGACTTGGCTTCACCAGAAGCAAAGCAGATCACTGTGTGTATTTTAAATTAATTGTTGACTATGTTATTTATCTGGTCTTGTATGTGGATGATATGTTGCTCGTTGGAAATGACAAAGAAATTATCCAGGATTTGAAAACCCATTTGTCCTCCAAATTCAACATGAAATATCTTGGTGCTGCAAACTATATTTTGGGCATGGAAATTAAAAGAGATCAGACAAAGAGGAAGCTCTGGTTAAACTAGAGGAAGTATGTCGAGACAATATTGCATAGGTTTAATATGCAGGATAGTAAACCGGTGAAGGTTCCTATTCCTGTAGGTGTAAAGTTATCTGCTGAACAGTGCCATAAGAAGAGGAAGAGGACATGTCCTGTGTTCCATATGCAAATGCAGTCAGTAGCTTGATGTATGCAATGGTATATACTAGACTACACATTACACATGCAGTGGGAGTATTGAGCGGGTTTATGTCAAAACCAGGGAAGGAGCACTCGACAACAGTGAAGCAGGTTTTTAAGTATTTGCGTGGCACTAGTGATTATGGTTTGTGCTACCAAGGAAGACCAGGATTGGACAGAGTGTTGGATATTCGTGGCTTTGTTGATGTAGGCTAGGCTGGAGATCTGGATTAGAGAAGATCTATAAGTAGGTATGTGTTTAACCTATTTGGAGGTGCAGTTAGTTGGATGAGTAAGAAACAATCTGTAGTAGCACTATCAACTATAGAGGTAGAATACATGGCATCCACTCATGTAAGAAAGGAAGAAGTTTGGCTGCAGAGATTATGTTCAAGTATGGGGTTAGTACAGGGAGCTATAAGGATAGACTGTGACAGTCAAAGTACAATTTTCTTGGCAAAGAACCTTGCATATCATTCAAAAACAAAGCACATTGATGTTCAGTATCACATTGTGAGGGATATGATAGAAGACAAAAAGGTGTTTCTGGTAAAGGTGGACAGTTTGAAGAATATTGTAGATGCATTGACAAAATCTGTGAGCTCTGAGAAGTTCTCTTGGTGTAGAGAAGCAATAGGCATTGCAGGGCTAGATAAATGACTAAGCTCTCTTATGGCCCCCTATGGAAAGAAAACAACAAGTGGGAGAATGTTGGGATGCATTACCTTCTTTCCATGACTACCCCATGTAGTTAACCGGGGGGTTAGAAGGGGGAAGGAGCCCCCCTTTCGTTGCGTCGATTGTGTAGCGGGGAGAGTCATAGGGGGTTTGAGGGGTATACGTAACCCCACTCTATGGGGTCTAGGGTAGCACCCTGGACAATTTTGGTTTTGGACCCTATATTAGGTTGATGGACCTACCTATGGTTTTGTGCATGTTTTTCACACATGGTTTTGGACGCGATGGTTTTCACTCCATGGTTTTCAACATAATAGTTATCGGTTCATGGTATTGGATGCTTTGACGTGTATAAATATGTATTGTAACATTGAAAGGAACATAATTAAAAATCAAGCTAGTAGTCCTAGTTTTGGAATCTAGGGGAAAATCTCTGTGTATATGTGTTTTATGTGTTATGCTCTCTCATTGTTTATTTTTTGTGTTTTAGAATTTGTATGAAGGTAATTTTTGTATTGGGTTAAAACCTACAATTTCCCTAGGAAAAGATATGAAGTCTTTGACAGGTTTAAAGAATTTAAGGCTCTGGTGGAAAACCAAATAGAGAAGAAGATAAAGGTGCTAAGGATAGATAATGGTGGAGAGTTCTGCAAGAAGGAATTTGAAGAGCTCTGTAAGAGGTGTGGTATAGCATGATAGAAGACTACTCCATACACACCTCAACAAAATAGAGTTTTAGAAAGAATGAACAAGATGTTGATGGAAAAGGAAAGAAGCATGATCAGTGGTGTTGGGTTAGGACAGGAATTCTAGGTAGAGGCGATGGAGACTGCATGCTACCTGGCCAATAGATCACCTTCATCAGCATTGGAGGATAATTATTCACATGAGGTGTGGATTGGTAAGAAACCCTCTATTTCACATATGATGGTATTTGGCTGTGATGCATATGTACATGTTCCAAAGGAGAAAAGAATAAAGTTAGATAGTAAATTTGAAAGGTGCATCTTTATTGGGTATAACGATGGTTTAAGAGGTTATAAGATTTGGAACCTAGAAATAAGGAAGGTTGTGTACAACTGATATGTGGTGTTTAGAGAGGTGAAATATGTTAATAAACATGAATTCCTACCAAAGGAACCTAACAATATAGAGTTTGAGCTAAAGGAGGAAGAATTATACTCTACAACAAAAGAGGAATCAAAAGATGAAGAGCCACAAACTCCAGTTGTGAGAAGATCAATTCGAGAAAGAAGCCATCTAGAAAGGTATAGTTCATCTGCTTTCTATTCAAATTTTGCTTTATATATTACTAATGATGATCTGATAACTATCAAGGAGAGAGTTGATTCAGAGGATGAAAAGATATAGAAGGAGGCCATGGTTGATGAAATGGCATCTTTAGAAAAAAATGAGGGTTGGTATCTGGTGGAGTTGTCGGATGAAAAGAAACCCATTGGAAGAAAATGGGTGTTTAAGAAGAAGATGAATTTATAAGGCAAGGTGGAGAAATACAAAGCTCGGTTGGTAGAGAAAGGTTATTCCCAAGTGTCGGGAATTGATTTTGGTGATATTTTTTCTCCTTTTTCCAAGGTTGCTTCTATTAGATTACTTTTATCTGTTACTGCTACTTTTGATATGGAGGTAGAATAGATGGATGTGAAGACAACATTTCTTCAAGGGGATCTGGAAGAAGAGATCTACATGAAGCAAGGTGAATACTTTTGGTGAAGGCTAAGAAAGAACTAGTATGCAGGTTAAAAAATTCATTATATGGGTTAAAACAATCACTGAGGATGTTGTATCAAAAATTTGATACATTTATACGAGGACTTGGCTTCACTAGAAGAAAAGTAGATCAATGTGTGTATTTTAAATTAATTGGCCACCATGTTATTTATTTGGTCTTGTATGTGGATGATATATTGGTAATTGGAAATAACAAAGAAATTTTCCAGGATTTGAAGACCCAATTGTCCTCCAAATTTGACATGAAAGATCTTGGTGCTGCAAACTATATTTTGGGCATGGAAATGAAATGAGATCTGGAAAAGAGGAAGCTCTAGTTAAACCAGAGGATGTATGTGGAGACAATACTACAAAGGCTTAATATGGATGGTAGTAAATTGCTGAAGGTTCATATTCCAGTAGGTGTGAATTTATCTGCTGAACAATTTCCCAAGACAAAAGAAGAGGAAGAGGACATGTCTCGTGTTCCATACACAAGTGCAGTCGGTAATCTAATGTATGCAGTGGTGTGTACTAGATTATACATTGCACATGCAGTGGGAGTATTGAGTACGTTTATGTCAAAATGAGGGAAGGAGCATTGGACAACAATGAAGCAGGTTTTCAGGTATTTTTGTGGCACTAGTGATTATGTTTTGTGCGACCAAAGAAGACTAGGATTGGACATATTTTTGGACATCCATGGCATTGTTGATGTAGACTAGGATGGAGATATGGATAAGAGAAGATCTACAAGTGGGTATGTGTTTAACCTATTTAGAGGTGCAGTCAGTTGGATGAGTAAAATATAGTCTATAGTGGCACTTTGAACTACATAGGCAGAATACATGTCAGCCACTCATGAAAGGAAGGAAGTAGGTTGGTTGCAGAGATTATGTTTAAGTATGGAGTTAGTACAATGAGTTATAAGGATAGACTATGATAGCCAAAGTGCAATTTTCTTGGAAAAGAACCCTACTTATCATCCAAAGACAAAGCACATTGATGTTCAGTACCACTTTGTAAGGGATATGGTTGAAGAAAAAAAGGTGTTGCTAGTAAAGTTGGAACCTTTGAAGAATACTACAAATTCATTGATAAAGTTCATGAGCACTGAGAAATTTTCTTGTTATAGAGAAACAATAGGTGTTGTAGGGCTAGACCAATGACTAAGCTCTCTTCTGACCCCATGTGTGGAAAAGAAATAACAAGTGGGAGAATGTTTGGTGTGTGTTATATTCTTTCCACAACTAGCCCCACGTGTGAAGCCAGGTGGGGTGGCCAACTCCCCTTTTGTTGTGTCAGGAGTAGCTCGGGGGGGTGGAAGCTCCCCTTGTTGGGGAGTTTGAAGGGAGAAGTAGGTCCCCTCTTCAAGGTCTAGAGCAACGACCCAAGATTTTTTTTTTGGACCCTATATTAGGTGCGAAGACCTAGCTATGGTTTTGTGTATGGGTTTTTCACATGGTTTTGGGATGGATGGTTTTGTGCATGGGTTTTTCACATGGTTTTGGGCATGATGATTTTTTGCCCATGGTATTTTGTAGATCTAGTCAAGGGAACTATGGTTCTGTTCTGATCCAGGGTTCATGGATTGGGGTTTATGGATGCTTCGACATGTATATATATATATCTATATATATATATATAATATATATATATATTAATATATATATATATATATATATATATATATATATATATACTATATAATATATATATATTGATATATATATATATAGTAACATTGAAAGGAATATAATGAAAAATTAATTGGGTAGTCCCAAGTTTTGGATTCAGGGGAAAATATCTGTGTGTTTGTTTTATGTTTCTGTCATCGTATATTTTCTATTTTTTAGAATTCGTATGGAGGTAATTTTTGTACAGGGTTAAAACCTATAGAAAAATAAGGCCTGAGCAATACAACATCAAAGGCTATGATGGTAATTACTGAAAATCATGGAGGAGAGAAAATTTGAGCCATCGAGGCTTTAAATCTATGGGTTGATTCTCTTTCTATATGCTATGTATGGAATATGTCCACTAGAGGAGAAAGGGAGAGATAAAAAGGGCTAATTTTGAGTGTGAAAGGATAAGGATTGAAATAGTCTGGAAGATGGGGAGAGTAAGATTTTGTGGGGAGTCCCAAAGTCGATGAGAAAGGGGAGGAAACGTATAAACGAACTCACATGTAGATTGTTGCAAAGGAAGCATCAAGGGATTTCCATACCATTGTTCCACCATGTCAAATTTTTCAGATTACTTTAGCCCAATTCAATACTTCAATTATAAAATTTCTAATTAAGATAAGTATTTCCATTAATCAATAGAAATTGACGATAGAAAAATAAATGCAATTACAAAGTAGACAATCAACACATCAAATAGGGACACTAGTTTTGGTCAAATACCAAGGAAGAAACCCCACTAAGGGGAAAACTCTTTGAATTATTCCTGCATTAGATTTTCATAAAACGTTAAGCAGAGAATACAATGAGCCCAATACAATATTATCAACAAAACAACCCAACAACATTCAGAAATAAGTTTCTAGCATCATAATATATTAGAGACAACTTTCCTTTCAGCCAAAAACTTTGGTCAACTTCGGTGTTTGATTAAATCTGAGTGAAAATTCCCAGTCACATGCAGGAGGAGTTGCGCGAGTGACTGGAGTCTTACATTCACACCCTTGATGCCTACATGATCCGAATTTAGACAGGAACACAATAGATTACAGAGATAACCATAAATACAGAGATGCGATAACCATAAATAAAGAGATGCAGCGGAAATAACACTTCATTTCATTAATGGAAAATACTGAAATATGCTTACAACCAGTATTGGAAATAAACCAGCTAGGACTATGGTAGCTTATCTCTGAGAAGAGATGTGCGGCTACATGTCTCTGAACTGTTCCGAACTTGTGTTACAATGAGGCTCGAAGGCCTATTTATTATTGAGAAACAATGGAAAACCCTTCACATTCCAAAACCGACCCTAAGAAGATGAAACACCAAATTGTGGGCCCCATTTTGGGTAAATTGGTACATCAATTTCTCGGGGTCGTAACTTTGGCAT
>APFE031362876.1:0-19153 GCA_000404065.3 Pinus taeda
ACGATATAGGATATTAAAAAGTCTTTGGTCTCTCCACTATGTGTGCCACGTCAGTCAATACTTAGTGTGGAGTACAATTATTGCGAGTGACATGCACCACGGGAATGGTTAATGACTCTGCGGTAAAAGTAAAAATATGTGGAGGATTAATTATTCCATGCAAAGTCTTTGTAATATATTTATTCCACGCAAATGGTTTATGACTATGGACTTCATTGTGCCGCGCGCGAAATGTTACTGACTCTTAACTCAAATACAATACTTAATCAAAGGTTCAAGTCAATTGTTGTTGCAATTTCTGAGTCAGAAAAACAATTTTAACGTCAAATAAAAGATGTGCAGTGTGAATGGGATTTCAGTCACAACGACGTGCACCACGAGAATGGTTGGTGACTATTAACTTGACAACGCCAAGAGTGTATAGGAGTCTTTGATCGTTGTGGGTAAAAGCCTTTGGATCATCAATTATTCCATCAATTACACTAAACCATATATATTTAACCTACTTTCTTTTGTATAATAAAAAAGTTTTTTATTAATAAATTTAAATTAATTAAGAACCAAATAGTATCGATGCTAAGTGACTTCAATAGCCGATATTTGATATAATTAAAACCCCTAAATCTCGTGTACCATTTCTCCAATACAATGAGGTCGCTATCGGTCATTGTTTAGGGTTTAAAATAGAAAATATTGTAAAAAAAAATTAGCTTTATACATCATTAAATATTAATAATCTTATACCTGTAAATATATTAATATAACATGAAGAAATGATGTAAAATTAATTTGAAATATTTTAATTAAATGGTAAAAGCTATTTTAACTACTGCGAATTTGGCGTGGTCTTATTTTTACATGGTTTTCTGCGATACGAAAATGCGAAGTGGAGGGGATGATTGCTGCACAAAATGACAATTTGGTCTCATACTTATCCATCAAAATTAAATAAAAGAACATATTATTTTTAACTGTTTTAATATATATAAATATTTAATACCTCGCAGCTAAATTCGTTCAATTTACCACACTTTTCTTTATCTCTGTGGCCCCACCCCCGAATTCCGCGCTGAACTGAAATGAAAATTCTTGGTGTTGTCAATTCTATGGTGGACCCCCTATGAGAAGCTGCGTTAGAGCTATAAACATGTGTTCGGACCCCACCTTAACACACACCAAGAAATGGCTCTTCTTTTATCTCTGTGCCTCCACCGAATTCCGCGCTGAACAAATTCCCACAGTTTTCCTAATCTCTGTGGACCTGCGATGAGAAGCCGCGTTAGATTTATAAATATTTAATACCTCACCGCTAAATTCGTACAATTTACCGCACTTTTCTTTATCTCTGTGCCCCCACCGCCGAATTCCGCGCTGAACTGAAATGAAAATTCTTGGTGTACCTCCACCGAGTCAATTCTATGGTGGACCCCCTATGAAATGTACCTCAGATGTCTAATCCAACTGGTCTACCCGAACCATACCTGTGCGAAGCTGAAGCTGGTCTACCCGAACCTTAGTCACGGAAACTAAATATGTGTTCGCACAAATGAGCCTAGCTTTTTCTATTATAAAGCACTGGGAAAGTACCTGTGTTGAATTCTGCATTTATTACAGAGAATGGAGATCCATTGGCAGATGCTGGTGATGCTACTGGTGGCGACTCGATCTCTTGCCATCGTTGATGGACGGAGGCCGAGGGAGGTCTCTACTTCCTCGGCTCGACCTCCAAGAGACCTGGTAAATCTGTCTCCCTCTCAAGGCAATCCAAAGTTAATTTTTGAAGTTACAAAACCCATCGAGGTTCCCAAAGAGAAGCCATGCTCTGTCCAACTGTTAGACCACGATTTTGCGTTCACTTATACTCAGCCTCCGGTTAGAGTAAATTATACGCCACCCACAAATTGTCAGAAGAATTGGACGAAAGTGGTGATGGAGTGGAAGGGAACGTGTGATGGGAATCAGTTTGACCGAATTGCAGGCGTGTGGTTGAATGGAGTGAAGATCCTGCGCACTTCTACAGCAGAACCCATTGAATTGGCGATTGAATGGACCATTGAGAAGGATATTAGTAAGTATTCTTCATTGTTAGATAAGCCTCAAATCCTTGAAGTCTGGCTTGGTAACTTAGTTAATAACAAATATACTGGGATTTATCATGTCAATGTAACATTTCACTTTTATGGAGATTATGGGAAAAAAGGGTTAGATAACTCAGGGTTTGCAGATTCGATTCTGCCCATTTCGCTTCCTAATACTCAGATAATGGGCTCCTGGTTTCAAATAAGTAGTTCATCTGATGTGCAGTCAAAGTCGTTGCAACTGCCACCTAACACATACAAGGCAGTTTTGGAGGTTTTTGTTGCTGGCCAAGCAGATGATGAGTTCTGGTACATGACTTCCAGTGGTAATGGGCCTTTCAGAGAAGTGGTAGTCTTTATCGATGGTGTCCTTGTAGGTGCTGTGTGGCCTTATCCTGTGATTTTCACAGGAGGGTTTGATCCATACTACTGGCAACCTGTTGTTGGTATTGGGGCATTTGATCTGCCCAGCTATGAGATTGAGGTTACACCATTTTTGGGGAAACTGTTGGACGGAAAAGAGCACACATTCCGTTTCGGCGTGACCAATGCTATGAACGTTTGGTATGTGGATGCTAATTTGCACCTGTGGCTTGATGATAAGTCCAGCAGTGTCAGAGGGCAATTGATTGGACACGAGGAGCCGAAGTTGGAGTTGTCTTTTGGGCCAAACCCCGATGGATCATTTCACACATCTGCGAATAGGACGATCTCTTCCTCTGGCTGGGTAGAATCCTCTCATGGAAAGCTCATTACTAATACTTCGCAAGTGTTCAAGTATGATAATTTAAAGACAAATTATGGAGATGTGCAGCAAACAATAACAACCAATAGCGAGGTTATTCTAGCGGCAGCCACAGGAATAGTACTATCCTCTAAAGTTGACGTCGTTTTTCCCTTTTATCTGGATTCTTCTCATTCGAACATTGCACACGCATTTAATAAAAATGTATCCGTTGTTTCGCCTAATGCTAGCTTCTTCAGCTCTCTGAATAATACTCAAAATATAGAGGAGAGCATGCAACAGATATACGATTATCAAAGCACTGATGGATGCTTTTCCTGGAAAATTAACGTAAGCAACTCTGAAATTGTTTCAAACTCGACAGACACTTCCTGCAGCAAGACATACTAATTTTTGACATCTGTTTTTTCTTTGAAGTTGTTGGATAATAGTGAAATGGTATGAAGATTTTAAATTTGAATAACATTTTAGATCAAAATTCAAGGTCAACAATTTCTTAACTTCTAACCATTTAAAGTTTATGGGATTTATGGATTAATTTTATTTGTTAGATATCGAAACATCATTGAAACTCAGATTTCACAAATGAGAGTTGCTTTTATTATATATAATCTGAAGTAGTTATATACACCCATTGCTAAACACTTTATGTATTGACCAGTATGAGTTTTTTCCTTTTACTATAAATCTAATTAGAACATTATTTTCTTTAACATGAACCATAGAAACAATTTCATACAATAATTGCATAAAATAATGAATGTATATAGATATGAGTATTCCACAATGTATATGGCAGCTTTTTATTAATTATTTCCCTTGAGAGTAACCAAGGAAAGGGAAAGATGGTTAATTATTTGAAATTCTTACTTAATAATTTTCCTTTGTATTACGCTATAATTTCCTTTTCAAATGATACTTTTAACAACTCTAATAGTAGAAAAAATATTTCTCTCAACGTTGAAATCCAATTTTTGTAGGTGAGGAGACACAAATTTTCACATTAAATATATATTTCTTTTTTGCAAAAATTGTTTATCAATAAGTGGAATACATAACCAAGTTCCCTATACAACAGAAAGATAGTAGAATTCACTATCTACTAGTCCTTTTCATTTCAAACAACAATATTAAGTTATAGTACCAACATAACTAATTTAGACATTTACATATTAAGTTATAGTACCAACATAACTAATTTAAACATTTACAGGATTAGGTTTTCATTTGTCATTGTATATTTAACTGATTTTGCCCTATTGTAGAGTGGTCTTTAGTTTCATTAAACCTAATAGAAATAATTGACTTATATTAGACAAAGGACACTATATGATCAGAATCTAGTGATACCCCTAGTGCAATTCCTTTTTGCAAACATTCTTATTTGTATTTACTTGTAAATATTCTCGAAATATAATCTGTGGAGGAAAAACTAAAGTTGGTTGATAGATATAAGTATTAACAATGATATTTTCATTAATAAAATATTATTCCACTTGCTTATTTATTTGGAAATATCATAGGAGCCACCACATGAATAGTTAGGCTACCAATTGTGAGGAAACAACTATGAATCCATTACAATCCAAAAAAGGACAGTTTTGGAGAGACAACTCCCAAAGTCGTGAAAATAAATCATCCTTTGTAAAAGAGATTTCTACCATAAAAATTATAAGAACTAGAGAGAAAGGTCATGAGGTGAAAAATATGAAGATATATTGTGGGAGATAAAGGAAAGCCAAAACTAGAGGTACCATTGGGAGAGAAAGATTGTTAATGGAAGACTTAGTGCTAGGGAGACATTGCGAGGAGTCTAAGGAGGAAGATAGATTGTGGGAGAGAAGGAAAGATGAAACGAGAGGTACAAGTGAGAGAGAGACTTATAGTGGACAACCAGATTACAAATACTAATAAATTTACTTATAGAAATGAGAACTTGAAGCTCTTCGAGAGTTTCTAAGGTAATAATTCATTGGTTAGGTGGATCACATATGCTTCTATTATATTTCCAAACACTTAGACAAGTGAATGGATTAACTTCTTAAAGTTTGTAGAGAATTTGTATTATATAATTAAAAGCTTCATGATAAAAATATAATCTTGGTTATGAAGTTGTCCAAGTTTAAGTGTTTTGGGAAAATAGCTAAACTCCTTTTGGTTGCAATTTTGAAAAGAAAAAAGGGTTTATCATATTCTTGAATGGATTATGTATATAGAACAATGAATAATGTTGTGCATTGTTTCAATGAAAGATTCATAAAGGGGTTTAAAAATATATACATATAAACATATGTGTTTGGGTTAGCAAGGTCATGGGTTAAACTGAGAAAATGCTCTTAGATTATCCACCAATAACATGCATTCCATGTTGTAATATGGGAAATCCTTAAAAGCATTAAGTACAATAACCTAAAAGTTAGGAGTCTTATACATAAAGACTCAAGCAATAAAAGTTCCCTAACCTAACTTGTATTTATAAATATACATATTGGTTACCCTATATGTATAAATAGATGTAAAATTGATGAGTAAGATAGGATGAATCATTATTTATATTTAATGTTTAATGAAACATGAACACAATTATCAAATATGAACAAATGGTTTACAATAGAACTAGTGATTACTATACTAGGAAGATAAATACTAAACAAAAGTTATAAAAGGTGTGGAAGCCCTAATCATATATAAAAAATATTGACATTTCTAGAATATGTTATTTACAAATAGAGAAAGGAGAATTATTTATGAAACAAAAATAATATAAAGACATTCTCTATTCTTTGTTGATAAATATGAATGAAATTAATACTTCAAATTCTGAACAAATAAAGTACTCAATGTTTAACTGTACTTGGTTCTAGCGAGAAGTAAGCACTACAAAATAAATACAACATACTACAACTTAATATAGCGTTGATAGTCCAAAATAAAATTCATGTTTAGATATGAAAATAATGCAAATGTTTAAATACAAACGTAGTAATAATTGTACCCATTCTCCTTCAAGGATTAATAAGTTACAATTTTGAGGGGACAAGGAACCAAAAATAAGTGTTTTCAAACCCACTGCTACATAAGATGGAATAAATAGAAACTGAGTTTTTAGGTCTTGTAAGAAAAAATTACTAAGCATTCTAACTTGAAATTGGTCAAATCAGGGCCTCTAGCCTTCATCCAAAAGAAATCATCTTGAATTAGAAAGATAAAAAGGAAGAGAAATAAGTGAGTTTTGGGTACTATTGACGGTGTTAGAAGTCCATCAACCAAGGGGATCTCCCCAATATGAAGTCCAATTAGACCTCACACCGCTTGGTGTATGAGTCCCATCTGGTATAAAGGCCCAGTTGCCAAATCCTCAAAGATTTGCCTTGGCTCTATCTGTCAACATAGCAGAGTGGTGCAATGGTGTCTTCAAACAACAAGGTGAGTGCGCTTGTTGAGTGTGCAACACAACTGTGTCTAGGTCCTCTTAATGAAAAGGGGGGGTGGGGGGCGGAGGGGAAGTGAGCCTCTAAGAGATAGGTAATAGTTCCACCCAGGAAGCCAAGAAAAAAGATCTATAATTTCATAATTTTAATAAACTCAAAGTAACCAGTGGATTCCAAATATTGATTAGTAACCCCAAAAAATCATAACAACATCATCCAACCTCGCAAAATTGTATTAATTTGGGGCAAGAAGAAATACCCAAAATCCACACCATTCATATTTCTCTTTTGAATCTTTTTAGTTTAACCCTATAAAAACCAAAGCAATAACTTATTCCCAACACTAGATTGAAAAATTGCATACCTAAATGATAAAATATCAGCTTTCATTTGCTTCCTAAATCAGAATTCATTACGATTAGCCATTGCACATAATGCTACTTGGAGAACAAACTAATATGTGCAATTGAGTATAAGTTTCCTTGCATGCTATCAACGCACAAACTTTTTTATTTGTATTTTAATGGTTGCAACTTCTCTCTTAATTTGTTTCGCGTGAAAATAATATAGTAAATTAGATTAGATGGCATTTTGTTGTCTTTTCGATATAATGTGGACATAATGTTTGCATGTTAACTTGTTTGAAAATAATATAGTGAACTAAATAAAATAGCATTTGGTAGTACTCTTTGATAAAATGGCATCTTGAAGTATATGTATTTATGATATGTAGTTTATATGGTTTCCATGTGTTTCACTAAATGTTTGTTATGTTCTCGTGTCAAGTTTTTGAGCTGAGATTGAATGTTGAACTTTTTTGCCATATTAAATATGATTGTGGAAAGTATGAGGCATTTATGGGCATTGGTCTCGAGGGAGACCTCGAATCTAGGCTCAGATCTGGGGACTACATCCTTTGAACTCGACAATTTGGGTCACAACTGCACCCATGTAGGTTTGTGCATGTCGTTGAAGGCCTTTTCATGCATGCGTTTGGGCATTAAAGTGTGTGAAAAGGAGCATCACCTTAGTGTTTGCTCACATGGGTGAGTTGTCAGTTGGCGATGAGTTGTAGGCCCCATTTCTTTAACTAAAGTTAGGAGGTGAGGTCATGTCATAGTAGCACTTCATCTCATGTTTACCTTGGGAGGCCCATGAAACTAGGTAAATGTGGGAGGGGTGGTTACAAATTGTTATAAGAGCTCTTAGGTTCAAGCACTTGGATTGGATGGGTAGAATGTGCTTCTCATGCATGCATATGAGTTGTCTATGTGTTGTTATGCATGCATTTGGATTGTCACTCTTGTGGTCTTGTGTCATCATGATGTTGATGTTGAGATGATTGACAAGTGGATTTCATTATATATACATTTTTTGTGCTAATCCATATTGATTTTGCAGATGAAATAACCTCCCCACACAGGTATGTGGATTATGTTTATATTTAGTTTATCTGACATGGTATGTTTGCAGGAAGTAGAGGATAAAATATGATAAGAAAAATGGTGGACGACAGTTCACGTGATTCTCCCTACACATCAGATGACAAAAATGTTCATGAGTATGCCCATGACTTAGCGGATACTATGAGAAGTTTGAAAGCAAATATCAAACGTTGTAAGGTGGATAGTGACAAAATAATTTAGTCACAATAAATACTTGCCAGAGCATAAGAAAAGCAAGTAGAGGTCAATGCAGTGATTCTTCAGAGTTTATCATATTTACAGAGACAGGGGCCACTTCGAATCACTCATGGACATGAGGAAAGGACTAATGGGGCATATGGAAACATGTCTCAATTAGGATACAGGTCTGACATAGACAATACAGTGAGAGATGATAGGCTATTGGATACACCAGACAGGAGGGGTAACAACTGTGGGTTCTATTCAAAATTTGGTTTAGAGAGACAACATCATCATCACCATCACCATCCATATAGGAGGAGTGAGAAGCATTACTTACCAGAGGGATTCAAGAAAGAAAAGCCTCCAACATTTGATGGATAAATGAAGAAATCACAAGGTTCAGAAGATTGGTTTCTTGGGATGAATAAGTATTTTAAATTGCATGATTACTTGGTGAATATGAAATCCACGATAATGACTTTCACTCTTAAAAGAAAAATAGATATTTGGTGGGAAGATGTGAAGAAGTGAGAGGCATTTTAGAAGAGGATCTAACTTAGAGTGATTTCGATATAATTTTTTGGAAGAAGTATCTATCTAAAAGATAATTTAATGAAAGGGAAAAGGAGTTTAATGAGTTGAAGATTGGATCTAGGACCAATGAGGAGTATACTAGTAGATTCTTGGAATTTTTGAGATATGTGCCTTACTTTAAGGAGGAGAAAGAAAATATTCAAATATTCATCAGTGGGTTGTTGGTATCATTCAAAGACATGATTGAGTTTGATGAGCCTAGATTGTTGGAGGAAGGCATAAAAAAATTGAAACATTATTATGAGAAAACGAAGCACAAGACCAAGTCTAAGATGGATTTGAAAGGTAATGATAAGAATAAAGGAAAGTGGGATAAGAAGATAGGAAAATCTTAAGATACATATGGCAAGGAGAATGTAGTGTCATACAAGAAGATCAACGCAATAGACAGAGGAAAAGAATTTCAGTCTAAGGAGTAGAACAAAGATAATGGAAAGAAGCCTTTGCAATGTTGGACTTGTGGTAAGGATCATCATAGGAGAGATTGTCTGCAGCATCAAGGTGGCAAACTGTAGATCTACAGTCCTCTGGAGGAAAAGACAATTGTTGGGGATGTTGGAAAAAATATTCCTCAAACTTATGCAGCATTGGATAATAGGAAGGTTGATAATCATACATCTATTATCGAGATTGAAGGTAAGTTTTGTGATCAAGTTGTTTCTATTTTGATTGACCCTGGATCTAACTATAGATATATCAGTCCTGACCTAGTGGACAAGTGTTGGTTGAATAAACAAGTGCATGCAAAGTCTTGGTTAATGTAGGTTGCTACAGGTATTATGGAAAGAGTTCATCATTGGGTAAGATCTTGTGCATTTGAGTTGAATGGTATGTCTCCATCATTGCATATACATGTGCCTCCATTGATATGATACAATATGTTATTGGGTATGGATTAGTTGTATATTCACAATACTAAGGTTTATTTCTATAATAAGTCTATTGAGTGCTTGGATGATGACATAGAGAAGAAAATCTTGCAGGGTAAAATGAAACCTACATCAGTGAGAATGGTTACAACTCTACAGGAAAAGCCCAGTAGTAGGAAATGATGTGTATTATTTTCAGTTCATATTTCTAGTGATAAAGTTAAGGATGTTGAGGATGCATAAATATTGAAGAGGTATCTGGTTTTACAATAGTTTTAACATGTATTTCCACCTGATATCTCAAAGTTAGTGCCTCATAGGGAAGTGGAATTTTATATTAGGTTGATGCTGGAAGTAGCACCAGCATCGACAACACCTTATAGGATGAACACTAGAGTTAGTGGAATTGAAGTTGCAACTTATGGAAATGCTTGATAAGGGATATAGTAAGCCAAGAGTGTTGTCTTGGGGTGCAACAATATTGTTTGTGAAGAAGAAAATGATACTCTCAGGTTATGCATTCATTAAAGGTAGTTGAACAAGGTGACGATTAAGAACATGTACCATTTCTCGTGAATTGATGATTTGTTTAATGAGTTCAAGGGAGAAGAAATGCTCTCGAATATTGATTTTAGATCATGATACCATCAGGTATGCATCAAATAAGAGGACATCTACAAGACTTATTTCCAAACTAGCTATGGGAATTATGAGTTTGTTGTGGTTCATTTTGGTTTGATTAATGCTCCAACTACTTTTATGTGTTTGATGAATAGTATTATTCTTCCTTATCTAGAAAATTTGTGATAGTATTCATTGATGACATATTGATGTATTCTAAGAATGAGGAGGAGCATGAAAAACATAAGGTAGTAGTGTTAATATTGTTGAGATAGCATTAGTTTTATGCCAATATTAGCAAGTGTATTTTTTTTCATAGAGAGGTCCATTACTTGGGGCATGTGGTTTCTAAGGAAGGCATAGCAATGGACCCATAAAACATCATAGCTGTCATGGAGTGGGAAACTCCTAGGAATGTAGATGAGGTTAGATAATTCATGGGATTAGCAAGTTAATATAGGTGGTTCATCAAGAACATCTCACAGGTTTCCTATCATATTACATCATTGTAGAGGAAATGAAAGAAATTTGAATGGATAGAGAAATGTGCAACTAGTTTTGAGGAGTTGAAGAAGTTGCTTATGAATGCTCTGGTCTTGAAGATTGCAAATCCAAATAAATAGTTTGTGGTATGTACAGATGCTTGTAAGAGAGGACTTGGTGGAGTTATGATGAAAGAAGCATAGGTAGTATGTTATGAGTCAAGGAAACTTAATGAGTACAAACAGAACTACGTGATGCATGATCTTGAGTTGGAAATGATCATTCATGCATTGATGATGTGGATGCCTTATCTTCTTGGCAGAAGGTTCATCTTGATGAGTGATCACAGCGGGATAAGATATTTGTTTGACCAACCTAATATGAATTCCAAGCAAGCTAAGTTGTTGGCTATGTTGAGAAATATTGTACATTAGCGTTAGGGGATTTCTCTTTCATTAGTGAATACATGTGAATTCTTTTTACTTCTTTAGATTAGTATCTTCTTCACGTTAGATTATTTGTGTTTTTCTTCTTCAAATAGTAACCAATGCATGAAAATAAATAGACAAGAGAAACAACATGTAGGCTATGAGCCAAGGCCAAAACCTCTCACTCTTTGAGAGGAAAACCCACACAATTTCTTCTTATAGAGATTCCAATTGACGAGTACCAAGACCAGGACCTCGGACCTATTTTTCACTCCAGGACCAAGACAAATATCCTCTAGATATTCAACCTCCTTATTCATTCTACTTTGGTTTCGACCTTCATGGCATAGCCAATATCTTCTTATTTTCGTCCTTCTTGATGTCATATTATCTAGACCTTACTTCTATGATGGCACCAAGCCATTTATCTTAACATAGAACTCATATTCTTCTTCTTAATATAGTACCAAAACTTATACTTAGATCCCACAAAATCACTGTGATACATAGCTCCTTCATAGCACTGAGAAGTAGACTTGATTATGGCACCATACTATGCTCATATATATATATATATATATCCTTATCTGAACTATTGTCTAGCTAACATGACACCGAACTATACCAAGATCTGAATGCATCACTATAGTCAACCATTTGATATTTTAACTTGTCACTTTGCTTTTAATTACCCAAATTTTAGAGGTATCTTGACTGTAGTGACATCTGAATTCTTCACTATAACTGTACACCTGAATTTTAGATACATTCGAACTTGTCTTCTTGTGGAGATCCGAACTTGTTAACTCCCGCTATTTACCAAAAATTAAGGGAGATATCCAAATTATGTACTGTACTTATGTGAAGATCATACCCACCTATTTATAGTGGTTTTTCCATCTAATTAAGCTGACATGAACTAGTGAATCGATGTGTCTTTATAATGCAATCCGTTGTGATATTTATTTCGTTTGGAGGCCGACTTTAAGAGAGGAGGACTAGCCCTATCTTGTGGAGGGTTGCTAGACACTTTAATATACTCCTATACATTTGACACATGCTCAAGAAGAGCTCTACATACATGACATAAAAAAAAAAAAAAATAAATAAATAATTACTCTAATGATAAATCCTAAGGCTCTCAATGGAAGCCACTAATAAAATAAATTCTCTTGCTCATGAAACCCATGAAGCAAGGCTTACAAATATAATTTTATTGCATCATTTATAAAAGCCACAATTACATGTCATTGTGAAGACCGAACCTAGTTACACTTTTCAACACTCCCTCTTAACTAGGGAGGTATTCATAATGGTACTTGGTCATTCTCAATCCGAAGAATTTCTCATATTAAGAATTCAGATTTGTAACTCATTTGTATAGCATCATATCAACGAGCATTGTTATATAGCAAGGCCTTTACTAACAACTCTATCTCTCCACGAGATTAGGGTGCAATGCTGGCGAGAGGAATGATTTATAGACATACTCATCATTGTCTCTCTAGGAACATACCCCACCTGGGTTCACTCGGGATATGATCCATAAGGACTATTCTTTTCTTAGACTCCCTAGTCCCAAAAGAATATCGGTCCTCCACAATTACTCTTTCATGGGATGCCCTATCTCACCCCCTAAGAGCATCATATGCCAAATGATTACACAATCCTCCATTTTGTCTTCCCAAGCGAAGATCATAACAACATGTCTATCACTCCTTTTTATACCAGGAGCTTTTATTCGATTAAAGGAATGTACTCATTCCTATCACTGAGTGATCTGAAATGGAGCAGATTAGTAATGTTGTGCTAATTCCCCATTCAGAAATAAACCCAAGATGGTTATCATTTTCTTTTCAAGTGCTTAAGGATTCCAAAACTCTTTCAATTAATAGATTCCCATGAGAGTTTCTTATGCAAATGTTATAAACAATTTAACATAAAAACATATCTTGAAAAATAACAATATAACAACAATGAACATTAGTATATAACGCACAACAAGCACATGATAAAGGAGTTCACCACTCTTGGGCTACGTCTCCTTGTTCGAGCTTCCAATGGCCTGCGCCTCTCTATTATGATCAAATTACAACAAATGTGTGTTTACAATGTTGAGATGCCTCTGAAACCTGTCTCCTTGAGTTCAGAATACCAAAAACTGCTAGAGTTGACTATTTTTGCATCCAATTTGGATAAGAACTGAAGGATTTATGACTTCTCCCAGTCTTCCACTATTTGTTCCACAAAATTCTCTGAAATCGACCAAAAACCCTTTTTCTACTCCAAATCTGCTAAGGCAGTGCAAATTTCACCATTTGGTGGGCTGTATTATGTCAGCCTTATCACAATCATAATTGGTGGTGTTGTAGGCTCTTAACATAGAAAATGTTGCAATGCGGTATTGCGGGCCCGACGGGATAATGAACTGCAATATATCAAATTCCCACATTCAGAACCTCCCGTTTATTAAAATCAGTGATCAGTTTTGGGCAAAGGTCTTGCTTACCCCATAAAACAATATGATTGTGATTTTGCAGAACCTCCGGGGTTTTAAACTATGGCATATAAACCTATCATGTCACGGGTCTATCGCGATCGAAACTCCACTGCACTAGGGTCAATTCTTGTTGCTGATGCGATTGTGATATGCAATTGCATTGCTTCGCAACTTCAACCGTGTCGGGGTCAGGGCCGATAAGCAATTGCGATTGTGATTTGTGATTGCCTCATTGCATCGCAACTTCAACCTTATTGGGGTGGGGGCAGATAAGCGATTGCGATTGTGATTTTTGATTGCCTCATTGCATCACAACCCTGAACCTGTTGAGGGCTGATTTGTAACACCGAAACACTTACCACTATGATATTTGATTTGCGAGGTTCAATGGTGGGCTACCACTTGGCACCTCCTTATTCACGGAAGACTTGCCACATCATCCTAATCCTACCATGTAGGCAAGTCAAACCTAAACTTTGAATTGCTCTAACTTCTGCATACGAACTCAGCTTTGAGTGTTGTTCACATCGTTGGATTCAAAATGACAAGCTCTTCAATCTGAAGCTAAGTTTGACAAGATTCTGACACTTTTATTTATGAGCATAATTTTGAGCACCTGATCACTCCTCCCCACTGGAAGCCTTTTGGACCCCAAAAGCATCACTTTCAGTTATTGAACAAATGAGATTAATGTTCCCTCACCTTCCCCACTTTAATCCATTTTTCCTTTGATGGATGTGTACCTTTGAGACCCACCCAAAGATAATCAATATTTCCCCTTTTATTTGTCCTTGTCCTTCTGCCAAGTATAGTGTCTTGTTGAAGAACATCAAGGTATTATGGAGAAATGTCTTGAATAGATGGAATTTGAACATTCTCTCCTTGATATTCAATCAAAGGAGGTTCATATAATTTCAAATTTTCATTATTAACAATGGAATAGATTTTCATATATGAAGGCAAATCAAGCTTGAAAGCATAAATACCAATCTTTTCCAGAATTTTAAATGGACCATAACGAATTGGTTTCAGAATTTTACCTTCACCTCAAAGCCTTTCCTTGCTAATGTATAGCCAAACTTCATCACCTACTTGAAATTCATGATCCACACGATGCTTATCATGCCTTGCCTTATACTTGCCTTAACTCTTTTCTAGTTGTTCTTGAACTGTTTGGTGAATCAATTGAATTTGCTGACTGAATTTATTTTCCTTGTCTATGTCATTATGTCCATCTACAACTACATCTTTCTCAAAGATGAAAACCAAAGGAGTTTTAGGAAAATAACCAAGACATGCCTCAAAAGGTGAAGTTAGAGTAGAAGAGTGTTTTGCTCGATTGTAAGCATGTTGAATATAATGCAACGGTTCATCCCACAACTTAGGATGTTTGCTACAATATCCTCTTAGCAAATGAATAATTGTCTTGTTAACCACTTTAGTTTGACCATCTGTTTGCAGATGAGAGGCTGTACTTTTCTTCAATTTGGTGTCCATTCAGTTCCATAAACTTGACCAAAAATTCCCAACAAATCGAGAATTGCAATCACTTACAATAGAAGTAGGCAATCCAAAATGAACCCATAAATTTTGAAAGAAAAGTTGAGTTGTTTGTTCAGCTGTAATTTTCTTTTTACAAGGCATTAACATGCACATATTTCTAAACCTATCTACAACTACATACAAATAATCATGACCTTTCCTTGATAAAGCAATACCTCCTACAAAATGCATAGAAACACTTTCCCATGGTCTTGAAGGCACTAAAAGTGGTGTGTACAATCCTAGTTTTTTGTTACTAGGCTTACTGACTACACACCATGAACAACCTCTAATCAAATGTGACACACTTTCAAGCATATGAGGCTAGTAAAAATACCTCTGAATATTTTCCATTATTTTACCTACACCTAAATGTCCAACAATAAGACAAGTGTGTGCTTTCCTTGTGACATTTGGATGCAAAAATAGCCAATTCTAGCAGTTTTTGGTATTCTAAACTCATGGAGATAGGTTTGAGAGGCATATGAGCATTGTAAACACACTTTTGTTGTAATTTTAGCATAATATAGAGGCCCAAGCCATTGGAAGTTGTACCAAGGAGACGTAGCCCAGGAGGGATGAACTCTTTATCATGTGCTTGTTGTGTGTTGTAATTTCATGTTCATTGTTATTATATTGTTGTTGTTCAGCATATGTTCAGTATATGTTTTTATGTTAATTTTTTTATAACATTTACATAAGAAAATCTCATGGGAATCTATTAATTGCAAAAGTTTTTGAATCCTTAATCATTTGAAAAGCAAATTATAAGCATATTGGGTTTATTTATGAATGGGGCATTAGCACAACATTACTAATTTTCTCCAATTTAGATCACCCACATGTTGCATTTCTTTGTTCGAGGTTGGCATATAAAGTTTGGTATGTTATAATGCTATCTTTGTACCCTGGGTTGGGGGTTGCTACTCGTGATAACCCTCGTGTCCAGAGGGGAAACAAAACTCTGGTTAAATTAGAAATTTCTATGACTGGAAATATTGGCCTTCTCGACTATGTAATGTTGATTTCTATCTTTTCCGACAATATCATTTCTCACATGGTCATGTTTACTGGTTTCCCGTGTTTTCTCATGATGTTTCCTCTACATGTTGATAATTGGGTTTCACATTTTAAGCTTGAATTGTCTGGGCAAGCCCTGTGGAGAGTAAGGTTGTTGGTAAATGATCAGGGCTGAGTCTATGGACTCAGGGCACAGGGGTGCACGAAGGACACCATTTTTGTTCTGGTGGCACCTCCCACTCATGGAGTGTTACTGTTTATGTATTCTTTTTGGCTCGAGTTGTGGAATTATATGTTGAAGAATGAGTAACTAGGTTCAATCTTCATAAATGTAATTTTGATTTTTTTACTTGTAAAAGGAAAGAAATATTATTTTGGTAAATTATAAAAATGAGTTTCTTTCTCATTGCATAGGTCTAGCACATGTCAAAGTGCTATAGGAAATTCAAAGAGTCAAAGGAATTGTTGAAGACCCTTAAGGGTAGGTTACACCATGTGTATTTATGTATTAGAATCCAACAAATACCTCCAAGCAAATTTGAAATCCTCCTACACATTTTGGCCTCATAAAAGGGACTAATTCACATATCAAAGTCAAGTCATCCTAAAGTCATCAAATCAGCTCAAAAGGAGGGACAAACCACTATATATAGGGTCGCTCATCCTCACCAAAAGGCAACAATTCACCTATGAAATTAGCGATGATGAAGGAAGAGAAAAGGGCATGGAAAAGGATGAACAAGGTGTTTCTCTTGCAGCGAAGAAGGAAGGATAGAAGACTAAGTTCACAAGGTGTATTTTTGGCCTACTTACAGTCACACATGTGAAGGGAGGCTCATTCTATTGTCATACTTGAACTCCTAATATATTCATAAGAAGAGGCTTGGTTGGGCTAGAAAATAGTTCTAATTAGGCCTCTTACTCAAGAAAAGAAGAGGGCTACTTAAGCGAAGTTAAGAGAGTAGACAAAGATGCAATTACTAAAGGCATCCTCCACATGTGTGAATGAAAAGGAAGACATACTACTATTGTTCCAAACATGAAATCATAGTGAAGAAAAAAGACCTCGGTTGGGTTAGTAACAATATATTCTCCTTGATTAAGGAAAGCTCCATATCAAGTGAAGTAAGAAAGGAAGAATGTCCCTTCTAGGGAATGAAAAATAGGGTTGCTACAGTAAATCTATCATTTGCATGAATAAGGAAAAAAATGGAGGAAAAAGTGCTACAAGAGGAAGTGATCTCGGATCAAAAGGAAAGGCTTCACTTTCGTTTGGAGGATCTTCTTGTCGAGGGTCTAGGGTTTGGCATTTGTCAATTGAAGCTTCAATAAGAGAAATTTGCCGAAGGGTTTTCCTCTCTAGGAGAGAGAGGCTTTTCCCTGGCAGAGAGCCAACATCTTGTGTTCTTGTCTCTTTTATTTTGGTAACTATTTGATGAAGTAAGTAAACACACATTGATAATAATAAGATAAGATTGTGGTAATAAGAAAAGTAAAAATTACTTCACAAATTTTTATCATTGGTAGAATAATCTCATTATCTCATATGCCCTATATTCTTCAACATGGTATCAGAGCTAAGGTGACACATCAAGGAAGGGCATCTCAAGAACACATAGAAGGGTGAATCATCAATATTAATAAGGAAAGGCATACAAATATTGAAGCATCAGATCTTCAAGCAAGGGTTCTAGATCCATCAAATACAAGGAGAATTACCATCTCCTCTCATAGATCCATTAAGAAGGACGACCATCCTGGGAACAAAGAAAGAAGAAAGGCTTCCATCTAAAGGAATCCACAAGAAGGCTCATTCAAGAAGAGTATCCATCCTAAAAAAAAAATCACTCTAGATCAAGATTAATCATTAAAGGCCTCTATACATGGGAAGTATTCAACACAAAGCATTCTCTCACAAGGCACCTTGAATAAATAATTTTGAAGATCTCTAAGATCCAAGAAGAAAAATCATCAGATCCTCAAGAAAGAAGAAAGAGCTCTTCATAAAAAACATTCTCAGGTAAGTATTTTTATGTCATCTTATGAAAATATAAAAATGTATTTTTGAAAGGAAATCAACAAATTGGTTGAGACTGCTAATTTTCCTACATGGAAAAAGAGGATTGATCTATTTCTAAAGGAGAATGAACTTTTGGACTACATCAAAGGGAGTATCACTGTTCTCACTAAGGAACAAACTCAAGCCCTAGAAAATTACAATAATGATGAAACAAGGGCTCAAAGGATATGATGTAGAATTCATCAAGGACCCTTGCATTCCTTATGTTTCCAAATTTGAAACATCTAAAAGAAATCTATGATAAGATGATGGAGCTATTCTAAGTTTGTACAGCTGTAGAGTGATATCATTGTGTAAATGAATTGTATAAGATGATATGTCCAAAGGAAAGAGAATATCTCCCTACTTCATGAAAATATTTGAGATGAGAGCTCAACTACAATAGCTAGGAGAAGTTAAATATCAAAGAAATGACTACTCTGGACTCAATGTACTACCTGAGGAATGGGGCAACTCACAATCAAATAATATGCCAAGAAAAATCTACCCCACTAATGAACTTTGGTCTCTATGAAAATTTGAGGAGACTAGACTCAAAGCTAAATATGATGTGGGATCAAAGGAGAAAGCATTTGCTGCTATGGCTAAGAGAAGAGGAAAATTTGGCAAGTTTGGTCCACAAAGAAAGGGTAAAAGAGATATCTGTAAAATCCAATGCTTTGGTTGCCACGAATATGGACACTATAAAAGGGATTGTGCTAAGTTCAAGAAGGACAACAATAAGAGGAAATGAGAAGAAGCCCACATTACCCAAGAAGTGAAAAAAGAAGAGAAGAAACAGAAGGAGGACCCTCCAGATCTCTACTATGACTGAGATCAACTTCTTCACATAAGTCTTCTTTAAAGTTTTGGGTATTAGGAACATGTAGTAGTAGGATAGAATGCATGGTTTATGAGAATGTCATCTTTAAGAATATAGGAGCTTTATGTAGAGATAGCTCAGATAAAGATATTCATATAGGAAGGATGTAGCCATTGAATGACCTCATCAATGCATAAAGGAATGATCACGATCAAGAAGAATCATCTTAGAAGGCCACTATCATCAACAGGAAGGAACATTTTCAGGATGAGGACTACAAGGATCCTCCAATGAAATCTTCAATAGAAGGTTCATGATCCTCAGAAAAGGCA
>APFE031362879.1:2773-20273 GCA_000404065.3 Pinus taeda
TACATGCAATTATATATCGGTCAGACAAGATATAACTCAAATATCATCAGAAGGCACATGAGTGGAACCATAATGATAGTCGTTCATTATTCAATAAAAGAAGAGAAAGATTAAAACCAAAGAGGCCTGACGTTGAACCTCCTCTGATTGGGTCAGCAGCTAAACACGCCTTGCAAAGTGACCTCTTCTCTCTCAATATTTTGGCAGCATAACTCCTCTACAACTCTCAATTCTCACTATCAATCCAGCATAATCTCACCACTCACCTTAGCTCTAGCAAAACTAGCTGGTTCAATGCAGGGTGACAGTCATTTATAGATGGAGGAGGAGGAAGTATGCATTGTATCCAGACACCTACTGAAGATTTGGCATTGTCCCAGAGTAGCCACTGAACTGGGTTGTCATGGATAAAAAGACGACACTCGACCACTTCCATGGGATTTTTCCCCAGAGAACTGCATGAGCAATGGAGGAAAAAACACTTCAGTGCGTGCTGGCCAAAAATCATGACCAAATTTGGGTGGCGCGGGCTTTGTTCTGTGACAGAGCGTCCATGGGCGCGCCCTCTTTGGAGGAACTAAGCCATTGGCACGGCTTAGACACTGTGGACCCGCGCTAATGGAAAAAGGGCACTTTTTAGGGCTAATCTTCAAAGGGTGTCTTCAGGGATTTTGAAGTTCATACTTAGGAGAATCCAATGCAGGTGTTTTTAAGTTGTGTTACTGGTCACAGGTCCATAAATGTGTCCTCCAGTGTGCGAAAGCAAGGGTAACAAGGACGGTGACCAACGGTGACAAATTACTGCGTAAAAATAAGGTTGATACTTTTTCAAAAATATTTTTCTCCTGTTATCCCAATTAGTGACTGTGTGTTCACCTAATCCCATGAACCACCTAAGTGCTGCTGCTTTTAATGTGGCAGGGAAAAGTCACAGTTTATGTGCATCATCGGTATATCCATAGGTTCGGCATACTATATCAAATTCAAACAAAAAAGAATTAGGGTCTTCAGATGCCATACCATAAAAGTTTGGTAATACATATTGTGGGATATTTTTCATTTTAATTTCCTCATCCATGTACTCTCCTCTATCTTGAATTGGAAATTTAAATGTGGATTCCTCCTCTTTTGGTGGATTTTGATTCCCTCCAAACAGAGTAGCATTTCCTTGTTTTTCTTCAAGCTCCCTTTTCCTTCTCCTTTCTTCCACTTGTATCTCATACTCTCTGAGTTGTTCTGCAGTAGGTCCTCTGGATCCTCCATCTTCAACCATTGTGATATGTGACTTGTCTAAGGTTTCTACCTCTTCTTCTTGTTTTGATTCCTGAGGAACAATCTGTTCAAGGATAGGTTGTTGGATTCTTGTACTACTTTCTTTTTGTTTCCCTTCTGTAGAAGTCTCAGGTATATATCTTTTCTTTGCCTCATGAGCTAGTAGGATTTGTGTTTCAACGAGAGTAATTCTATGCCCTGATGTTTGTTTTTCCTCAAGTTTTTCCACAGTAACTTTTCCAGTTGGTGTTGTGTACTCAATCCTCTCTAAAGTTTCTTCTCCCAATGGAGGGCTAGTTGTTTGGTGGGGGGTTTTTATGAATCTTCATTTTTCATCCCTAGATCCAGACACAAAGAATCATGGATTTAAATAATTAAAACTAAATCTGTGTTTTTCTTGTTCTGTTTATTTAAAAATTTTAGATTTTTTTTAACTCTACCTCCTTGACAACATTGCCAAATTGTTGGGCCTTACTTACTAATGTAAATCAGGCTTCAATTTCTCTGTCAACCCAAGTAGGTACACTTAGATATGCTATCTAATATATATATATATATATATATATATATATTATATATATATATATATATATATAATATATATATATATATATATTTATTTATATATATATTATATATATATATCTATATATATATATATATATATATATTTATATATTATATAGAAGGATTTAGTTTCTAAATGATAGCTTAATGTAGAAAAATCAACAATGCTCTTTTACAAGAGGTTTCTCTTTGTATTTTTTAACACTTAAGCATTTACTTAAATGAAAAAAATATAATTTTCTATATGGAAAAAAGAGTCCTAATTACTCATCACACAAAATATTGAATGAAGTATGTAGCTTTGGAGATCAACAATAGTGGAACCTCTTACAAGTTTCAATCAACAAACTACCAATTGAGCTCTGCAACTACAAATCACAACCAATGAACAATAAACTCTAGATCAAGCTATGAGATAAAAACCATGAAATAGCAAGCACAATTGTTAATTTCAAGATGAATATGAATTGAGGTTTTCTTACAAAACTCTTTCAAAACAGATGTGGATCTCTTCAATTAACAATTTCCAATTTCATAAACTTGTAGCATATTAATTGAATGACAATTCTAAGTATCAGATCTATCTATGCAATTGTAAAAGAGAACTCAAGGAAAAGTGTACCAGCTCTGTAGTGGGGGCCCTCCACACTTTGCAAGCACATATTACACTAAATCAAATGAATAAAACTACTGGATCTGAAACATATATATGGACTCCAACACTGTATCTATGTATTCAAGTCTGGAAATCGAAAATACATAAATTGTGTTCCCAAGTTTTTCATGTATCAATAACTACTAAACTACATAATTTTCCTTTCGAGTTATTTATCCTAAATCTTCACAACAAGAGGAAGCTATTCATACTCCTCATAATCCTAATGAAATCCTAACAATTACATCAAAGGAGGTCGAATGAGTTCGGATCCTCAATTTGAGCAAAATCTCAAAAATAACAAAGTTTGTTCACAAAATCTAGAATTTCTGCTAAAATGGCTGGGTTTGACTAGTGTTGACCGAGCACCTAGAATCTTCAAATCTAAGAGTGGATAGGTATTCCACCATCCTTGTACATTTTGGATCAAACACCAGGTCCTCGAATTTACCAATCTGTCCTGAAACATGTTAAACCATGGAGCCATTACAATAAGTTACAACAACTTGTAATTTTCTGGAAATTTCCAATTTTAACACAAAAATTGCTAAGATTAATTCGAAGATAAAAATAATGGAAATCACATTATAGTTATTAGTTTCTAAGGAATATGGAGGAAATTTAAAGGCTAAATAAAGGAAAATGATGAATAAAAGAGGGTTTTTACATAAAATAATCAGTCATTAATTGGTACCAACACCTCCATTGATCTTATTTCAGCCTTTCTGAAGTGTTTTTTTGGTCAAAATTGTGCTTGAATGTCCCTTGAATGGCCTCTCTGGCACCAACACAGGCTTGGTCTAGGCACAATGCACTGCAAAGCACCCTTGGATTGATGATAGTGCTTTGAAGTGCACTGTCTCCCATTTAGGGCTATGTTGATCCTCCTTAGGTCAAAAATCCTGCCTTTGGTTTGGGTTTTTCCAAATTTCCTTCTATTTTTGCTTGCTGAAAGATCAATGATTGTTATGTCTCTGAAATCAATTTGTGTTTCCTTTCCAAGCCCTACTTTGGCCTTGATTTTTTAGTGTTTCTTAAATGATTTCTTTATCATTATCAATTCATTGTCAAATTTAGCTTATAGTCTATTAAAATTTGTTGAAAAGAAAGTTTCTTAAAGTCTTCATTTCTTTCGAAAAGGAATTGTCGTAAACTCTTCATTCTTGCAAAAAGATTGACTGATTGTATGTGCATTAGTTCCCTTTTGTTCATCTAAACACTAAAGGGATTGAAAAGAAAAACTTTCATCATGCATATTTTAGTTTGTGAATGCTTGGTACGAATAGCTAGGGAAATTGCATTAGGTGTGCCCTTTACTCTTTGTCAAAGATCTGATTGCTTTATCCCTTACTAGCTACAATTTTCATTGTTAATTGAATGAAAGAATGTTTCTCATTTTAGTTGCATTCTAGGAATTGCAAACATACATCACATGGTGAACCTTGAAAGGAAAATTCTTAAGAATATCAACTTAAAAGTTATCTCAATTAACCTAATGGAACATTGTAACTTAACACGTAACATTTATAGGTCTAGGCTAGAGACGTGTTTTGACATCGTTAAACATAGTAGCTGTCACTAACTTTTCTATGATACATTCTAAGCATGATACCTCATTCCATGTACCTAATTATATCATAGCTCGTCCACATAATTTTGTGTATATAGGGAAATGTTACAGTACGTAAAGTATAAAGGAATGCTCTCACTATGCGGTTTCGCATTAGACAATGCTAATGCGAATTGGGCCTGCATGTACTTTCAGGTATATATTGGAGGAATACATTAAGTTTCTATCCATCCTTAGGCAACCAAGTCGACCGTCTTGTACACTATGATACACCGAACACAACTTTCGAGGAGATTTCCTGCACATATGTTAAGTCCTTGGTTTACTAAGGCAATATATTGCAGTCATAGTTTCTTGGTAATCCTTTTACCTAGATTATCCCTCTTTTGTTTTGTTATGTTATTTTGATTAAAATAAAATTAATTGACCATAGATAACATCCTCCATGCTCACTCCTTAGTTGATCTTAGGTTGAGACATATGGCAACAACTTCGGAGTCCACCGATCAAGGAATTCCTTTTGATGGGAATCCTAGTCCTTTTCCTCCTTTCAACAATATTGGTGCTCCTTATATGGCTACATTGTCCCATCCGGGACTTAACATCGGATTTCTAGTATGGTTGTTCTCAACCTCCTTGGCCCTGCAACTAAATATTCCTACAACTAGACAAAATCAACCTCTAGTTGATCCTAAAGTTGACCCTTTGCCTTCTTCCTCAGTTGTTTCTTCCTCCCCTTCTTCCTCTTCTCTTGGTGAAATTATTGGTACTAGTAACTAGGTGGCTAAGAAGAAGAAGAAAGGGAAGAAGAAGAAGAAGAAGAAGAAGAAGCAAATTCAGCAGGGGGAAAACCAAGAAACCATTGCTTCGAATGCAACTTCTGATGAGAAACCATCTGATAAGCCTCACAAACTTTGATATCCTTGAAAACTATGTACGAGAGACGATATTCTTCGAAATTGTTCTGGTATTCCTCAGATATTAGAAGAATGGTCTTCTCATTCACATAATCCTGTGCCATCAACTTCTACAGATCATGTTGGTGACACACCATCAACTAGTGGTAGTAAAGTTCATGGAAAGAAGGGTAAAGTTGTGTTTCCCTGTATGTTGTGTGAAGGGACTCACCCCATTCACCTTTGTCCCTATCTGGATGAAGCCAAAAATGTGTTGGATAACTGTCTTGCTTCTCCGTAGTGACTTCCATCTGGTTAAATAAGACTACCCATTAATCCTTCACTAGTAAATGAAGTGACTGACCCAAATCAACTGTCGGTCAAACCCACTCTCTCTGAATGTGAATCCCATGAGTCTATACCTGACCCATCATAGGTTGAGGAAAAAGTTGACCTTATTTCACCTTTAGTTACTCATAACTTTCCCATAGAGAGTAAGTATTATACCACTCAGGTTCTTTTCATTTCTTCAGATTCCAATGAGCTTGGAGGCAACCCTCCTATTCCATCAAGACAGGAGGAAAATCCTCTCATTCTCGTAACTCAAGGGGGCAATTCTCCTATTCTTACGGTACCTCCTCCAAGTAGTCTGGTCACTTCCTTTGATTGGAATCGACTAGCGGGATGTTGTTATCCTTCTTATGTGCCTTTCCATATCAAAGTACAAGTTTGTAATATGATTGTACCTGACACTCTTATAGATGAAGGTGCATTTGTGAGTATCCTTTCCTCCACTGCTTGGCAAGCACTTGGTTTGCCGCCACTTGTGCCTGTTACCCAAAATATGTTGGCTTTTAATACAGGAAACAATCAACCATTAGAGATCCTTCCTCATTTGACTATTACTATGGGAGGAAAAATTGTTTATCTCAATGTGATGGTAGTTCCAAGCGCTTTAGATTACAATTTACTTCTTGGGCATGATTATGTTTATGACATGGGAGCTATTGTTTCAACACTCTTTCGAGTGATGTGTTTCTCGAATGAATGCAGAATTGTCACCGTTGAGCAGCTTTCATTTCCTGGTTCAAATATGGCTTCCAGTCAACCATATTCCATAAATGGTCCTTTTGTACTAATGATATCTTCCCCGCCATGGGTTAATTACGTGGAAACCTGTTCCATGCCTACATCAACTGATGATCAATTCTGTGATATTGTACATTATGTATTAGGGGCATTAGAACCAAATCTCAGATTCCTTGTTACGGATCCCTTCCTGAGCATTGTTCTCCCATATGATGAGAACCTCTTGGAAGTTATGACATCTTATGGGTTGTGGACAAGGAATATGAGCATAGTTCCTTGTCTTGTGTCAAGCTTGTTAAAAAATGAAACAAGGAAGATGAGCATAGTTCCTTGTCTTGTGTCAAGCTCATTAAAAAATGAAACAAGGAATATGAGCATAGTTCCTTGTCTTGTGTCAAGCTCGTTAAGGAATGAAGCAAGGAATAAGAGCATAGTTCCTTGTCTTGTGTCAATCTCGTTAAAAAATGAAACAAGGAATATGAGGATAGTTCTTTTACTATGTCAACCTCATTAAAACATGAAACAGGTCCTAGAGCATAGCTCCTTGTCTTGTGTCAAGCTTGTTAAAAAATGAAACAAGGAATTTAAGAAGAGTTCCTTGTCTGGTGTCAAGCTCATTCAAAAGTGAAACAAGGTCCCTTGGAGCAAAGTTCTAATTCAAGTCTTTGATTAGATCTCGTAAAACCCCAGTCGAGTCTTTCACTTGATCTCATATATGAATCTTCATTCCATCCACCTCATAGCCATGAGTAGTCTACTTAGGTGAATGCAATGAAGCTGTGGGGCATGCTCCTAGAATTGAGTCATCATGATGGGGGCATGTAAACCAATCCCAAGCATAGTTTTTCGTTTCAAGCTTGTGTAAAAATGAAACTGAATCCAAGCATAGTTTTTTTGTTTCAAGCTTGTGTAAATATCAAACTGAATCCAAGCATAGTTTTTCATTTCAAGTTTGTGTAAACATGAAACTGAATCCAAGCATATTTTTTCATTTCAAGCTTGTGTAAATATGAAACTAAATCCAAGCATAGTTCCCTATGGTTCATGCTTGTGTAAAAATGAACCCATCTCCATTTTAACCCTCGTGATTTCCATTCTATCAACCTCTTCCATCATATGAGCCTTGGTTTTTCTCCTTCCATCGTCATTATCTACATGGGTGATCATACGCTTTCATTTGGTTGTTTTACCCTTTTTGAGGAATAGTTGCAATGAGTGGTCTTATTAGCCAGCCTCTTAACATAAATCAACATGTTTTGAGAAGTTCCAACATCACTAGAACCAGTTGCTATCCTAGACACCACTCGTTCCTCTAAGTACAGTCCTCTTTAAGCTCTTTTTAGACTCTCGAAACATGAAAATATTGCCGAGTGCTTGTCCTTTTCAACTCATTAACAGATTGGAAATGACATCTACTCAGTGTAAGTTTAACCCTTTTTCGGACTGAGATAGATTATTTACGAAAAGGAATACATTGATCGAACATGGTCACTAAGTTCTCTCTTATATTATTTTACACTTTTTGGGACTTGAGAGACAAATTTATGAAAAAGAACTTGTGGATTTTTCTTTTTTCCCCTTTTCAAACTCTCTAAACATGAAAAGGGTCAAGTTCTCATTGTCGTTAAACTTGTTAAAACATCAAATAGTGACAAACTTGTTCATCATGACAAGACTAATTTTCACCTTCGCTAGGCTCATTAAAACATCACATAGTGATGGATTCACCTGAAGGGTGGAATTATACAACAAGCATATGTTATCCTCCTCAAGCTTGATAAAAATAAAGCGGTACTGGTTAGCAATGACTGGGGAAAATTGGAAAAAGGGGTAAACCACTTTATGGTAGTAGGTCGCTCTTGAACATGACACTTTCACTTCATCTCTGTGACTACTTGGGTTGGGTTATCTGCTTGATGGCTGTCACACCTATGGTCTATCATACCATCCATTACTTTGGTTTTGGGTCAATGCTGCCATTTCATTTAGTGTTGCCGACATGTTCAAGAGAAGTCACTTAGTAAAACTCCTCCTTTGCAATACTCATAAACCTTCATTTTCATGACCGCCATTCCTCAACCTTGTGTTGTCAATCACATTCCATCTCCAAAAATCATTACACTCATTTCATGTCATTGATGTGGGATACATTAAGGCCCTCCTATGATGAGTCGCTTCTTGTTGACATCAACACATTATCCAAGAAGTTGACTTAGAAACACCCTTCCAGTACCTTGAGGCTTGCATACATAAATGGCAAGTTTCTCGCTTTCGGTGATAGGTTGACATCACTGGCCTTAAACCGAAATACTTGTTATGACGTTCAACATAAAAAAATCCATTCACACCATGCAGAATGTATTGCAGTACCTTGAGGATCATGATCATTATCGGTGATTTCTCTTGCATTTGTTAACAACTTACATCATTGGCTGGTAATCAAATGGTGTCTTCTCATGTTCGACTCCAGATCACATATTCACATGGTTAGACTCGTACTCGAGTGAATGATTGAACGAGATAGAAGATCCCAGATCTAGTTTCATCCATTTGGGCTATGATTGCAGGAGAGTACTAAATCATCTGTATAATGGCTTTACACAGATGGTCCTCCTATCATGGGTCTATATCTATAGACGATTAACTGATTTATGTACATGCAATGAAAAGTTTATATGATGAGCATGGGTATGCCTTCCCTCAGTGAATCATGAAAAATCCAAAATATCATGATATTATGTATTGTAATTGATGTAGGTCACCATCCGCTTCAAAACCTCCTCATCACAGCATAAAGCATATCACTCAACATTATCATTTTTAACTTCATGCTTTAGGGGGAAGCTGTTATAGGTCTATTTTGGCACATCACTCCCAACGTTCAGATCAGTACTATTAGGGCTCACCAAATCCTAATTCAATTGCTACATGCCTTATACAAGTCATCACAATGAATGCCATCATTCCTGAGAGTTTCCTAGCCTAAAGACATCTTGAAATGACTCCTTGAGGGATCAGTGTAGCCTTGGTTAAGGGTAAATGCGCTACAGAGAACTTAGGCCCATTCAAGCCTACTTTGTAGAGAACCTAGGCCCACTTTGATCTTTGCTAGGTGAGATTGAGAGAAATCTTCATAGGGTTATGGGAATATTCCTACATTCTAGATCATTATAGAAGATTCCAACCTCTTATCCTCTCCTATGAGCTCAAAATTGGATAGGGAATGAATGAAATAACTTCCTATCCTCTCATCCCTTTCTCCATGTAAGCTAACCCCCAAATTGGAAAGTCATTCAATGCCCAATTTATGACAAAGCCACTTCCATTTCCCTATAAATTGAGCACTCATCATAGTGACCAAGGGCTGGACTTTGAAGAATTGTAAGGATATACTGATGGTTTGAGGTTTGAGATCATAAGAAAGTATTGTTATGCTATCGAAGTGTTGTGCTTTTGGTGTGATAAAGGATGGAACTCAGGCTAGATGAGTGACATGGGATCAGACTTATTTGGTTGTAACTCTTCCTTCTACTTAATAAAGTTGTTTACACCTTTTCCCATATTCTTGTCTTTATGTATGATGATTATATGTGTAAATGATTTCATTTCCATTTTCTTATAGTAGATAGATCTCTTGCTTTGATTGGTTTTTGTCATCTATTTATGATTGCATGTATTGATCAAGAAGATTCAGTTCGAGAAGGAGCGACGAGAGCTATTCAAAGGAGACAAAGGGAAACGAAAGATAACAAGTAGGTCCCTGGTCTTATTTATCTTCTATAGGAAAAGGTTAAACTCTTTAATTCTATTTTTCTAAGTGTAGCTACCCACTTAGGGAAGTTGTGTTTATCCGTAGATGCAAAATTCCACATAACAGGTGCTACCATGTGTTATCACTCAGGTTGTCCCTAAGCTCCTGAAGGGATACGACCGAGGTAACCACAAACCAATCTTTGGATTGCAGGTTCTAGCCCACCTACAATCAGAGAGGGCTCTCTCTTAATGATTTAGCTTTGTCCATGATGATTTTAGGCTAGCTATTAGTTTCCGGGGTTTTTGATTTAAGTTTGGATGGAAGTTTATATGGAAGGAAGATATCTTCAAGTGGAGAGGCAAGGCATAGAGCAGAAAGTTTCAAACCATTGGGCGTGGAGTCAAGGAGTTAGATTGTTGGTGCATTTTTTTGGTCACAAGACAAATATGAAGCAAGATATCTGTATATAACACAATCTTCAGCCTTGAAGAGATGAAATGAAAGCTAAGGAATGAGAGGCAATAAAGAATCTCTCAATATACTCAACAGAGGGAAAATGAATGAACTGTATCCAGGAGCAGTTAAGAATTCATGGATAATTGTCATACATGATGAATTAGGGAAAGTATGAGCCAAGTGGAATCCATATTTATGCCTAAAACAAATGAAAACATGAAGAAACAACAGAAATTGAGCATAGAGTGTATTTAAACAAATTCTAAGCTAATCTTTCTTTCCGCTATTTTAGAGCGTAATTCATGAGTGAAAACATAGATAAGAAGTACTTATTGAGTTATGCAACAGCACAAGAATTTCACAGTCAATCTTCAACCATTTAAACACAACAACATTTCATTCTCCATGCTTGTAAGCAATCTTTGATTATAGAAAATTTTCTGGCATACAGTGCGAGTCTCCCTCAAAGCCTATCGTCCCAAAATTATAAAAACAACCAACCCCTAATACATCTGCCCCCGCAGTATATATAGAAGTTATTTACAAAATATCTCATTGGGAAAATATCTGGACATAACTGTGTCCATCTACTCTGACATGCTCAATAACTATTATGAAGAAAAAATTGCACAGTAATAACTGAAAAAGTAAATGCGTTTAATTAGCTGTTGTAGGTGTCCTGATTGTCGTTGACTCTTGGACTGAGAAAGTCGGTTGATGAGCGCTATGCTGATGAGCTGTTTTGGGTGTGTTGTCACCTACCACCTGTTTATCTTTTTCAAATGCTTTTCAGTGCCAATTCCATCCGTTGCTAGCTTGAATTTCCTGATGGCAAAAACTGTGCAATGAAGTTTGCTTGTAGAGGCGAAAATATGCAGAGAATCAAAATTACTTTAGAATCTGAAGCAGGCTTTGCTACCAATCTTCTGGTGGTAAATGATGTTTTCTTAATTTGAATAGGGTCTCGTCAGCTTCTGTATATGCATAATAATTCGGCCAGACTGGAAAGAGATGTTTGATTTCATGTTCAATGTAAAATAGATCTTCTAGTTTATTATATAAACTCTGCCCTATGAGAGGAGTTGCTTCTTCTGTGTTGCTTGATGATGCAGTGATCTAATTCTGTACATATGTATGTAGTCTATATGCATACTGCTCCTGCTTTAATAACTTTTCCGCGCTAGTAACCAGGCTGGGTAAACCTCTGCTCTGTAAATCTGCCATCCTTTGTCTGAAGGCCTGTACCTCTATTTGCATTTCTTGGCACTTTCTTTCTATGGTCTGGACAAAATTCCTCATGGTTAGCACCTTTTTGACTCTCACAATAGTCTCTATTTTGTTATGAATGTTCAGTGCTATCAACTGGTCACCAGTATGAGTATTTAAAAAGTGAATCAATTTATTAGCTAACTCAGGCTTGTCTGCCAATAATTCCCTGGCCTTTTGAGTTTCATACTGAGCTAACGTCATCAAGTCTATCTGATCAAAAATGGTTTGAATCCCTGTCCATTGATCAACAAGAGATCTGCCAATATTATCCCATAAAATTGTTTTGATTTGAGTCAGGGTTGTATGGAGAGTGAGGTCTTTCTCCAAGGCCTTTATCTTATTTTCTAGGGCCTTTATTTCCCTGGTTTTCTCAGCAACTGTAATTTTTTATTTATCATAGATAGATTCAATCTTAGCTAGCTTTTCTTTAGTTTCCTTCATTTTTTTCATTTGTACTTCGAGGGCCTTAATCTCTTTCATCATGGCCTCCATGCCCAAATTGGCCTCTCGTGCTGCTGTTGCTATGGCTGTTGTTGAAGTTGAAGTTGGTGGAGGTGTTGTTGTAGTAATTGTTGGAGGAGGAACCAAGATCATTGGAATTAATGGAGGTGGCCTTGAAGACAACTCAGGCTGCTTCCCTTGCAAAGCTTCTTCTAGTGCTTTCTCTGTGTCCAGTATTCTCTGATTCATTTTCATAAGCAAGGTGTACACGTCCTCCATCTCTTTCTGTTGTGCTACTTCTGTAGTCTGAGGATGTAGAGTTGGCAATAGTTTCATTTGTTTTCTAAGGGCTGCTAGATCCTCCTCTTTCTTCCTGATCAAGGCTTGTGTTCCCTTGGGGTCTTTGGGGTCATGTCCCATCTCTATTATGATTTCCTCAAGGGATTTTATCCTGTTATCTTTAGCCAATGATGAGGCCTTTTCTAGCTCTAACTGGGCAGAGGTATTGTACAAGGAGTTCTGCAATCTATGAGCCAGCAGAGCCTTATCTGCCAGGGTTGAGTACACCATTTCTCCTGTCTACTTATGCAGCTCAATCTGGTCTATTGGGTGTATGTCCTTGGAAAGGACTTCCAGATTAGTTCTTATGTAGTCTGCAGCTGATTGTGGTTGCCGCATGGTGGGTTTGAAATGAATTAAATTCATTTTTCCTGCTTCCATGTCATAGGCTGCCATTAGCCTTTGTCGATTTGTTGGGGCCATCCTTAACAGTTGATTATACAGCTGAAATCTTACTGGTTCGTTCCTAGCTTTGATTTCAGTAAAAGCCCTTTTGATGTCTGCGCCCTTTTGCGTTTGCTGTTTGGAGGAAGAAACCTCCCCACCTTGTTGTCTGTCACGCTTCTGCTGGAAGGAGCTGGCCGATGTCTCCAAAATAGGAGGGATATGTTGTCCTGAAGTTCCCTCACCTCTCAAGTTTCCAAGTGTTTCCTCTGAGATCTCTTCTTCGGCATACGAGTTTAACCTTTGCCTTTTCTCTCCCTGCTGGTCAGTTGATGTACCTGTAGGTGTACTCTCTGCTTGGTCCCTCTTTTTACCTCTTTCCTCATGTTGAGGAGTTGGCAGCACGGGAATTTCAAGTGCTTTTGCATGCGTTTAGGGACTTTGTTCTTGGTCTCTCTCCAGATTCAGAGAAGGCTGCTCCTCCATTGTACTCTGTCCCTCTGAATGCTCTATTTCCTTGTCCTTTCTTGCTGACGATATGGCTCCCTTAGCTGGCTATGGTGGGGCAACAGTTGATGTACTCGCTCCCACTGGTTGTGGCTATATGGAGGGGACCTGTGCAACACATTCCAGGTCAATTCTCTTTTCAACTTCTTTCATGTCTTTTTCCAATTTTTCTTCTTCAGAAATTTGTTCATCATCTAAAGAACCTTCTACCCATTCTGGTAAATTCGCATATTGCTCTATGTGAGCGATTGGCTGGTGCACATACCCTGAGAGCTTATTTTTGACTCTCCTAAAGCTTATGAAGTGTTCGGGGTCATATGGTGACCAGTAGAAGCTTTGTTTTAACAACATTTCCTCTCTCAACATCTTGTCTGCATCCTTCCAGGCTTCTTCCCTTTTGTTGAAAACAAAGGGACCTAGTTGATTTCTGATTTTCAACTGTGCCTTCTTGTTTTTGCCATGGAAGTGAACTAGGTCTGCATGACTGAACTGTCTGAAATATTCTAAGGAAAAGAGCCTCATGGGAACGTACCTTGGCAGCTTATAGGGAGATAACTCACTCCCATAAATTCTGATTATTGTATGGTTTTGGTAAAAGTACCAATCCCCAATGCTGTATTCTTTGGAAAGATGCAAAATCCTTTTCATTTTGGAAGTAAGTCTGGGAGGAGGAGTCTCCAATAACAAACAAGTAGCTGGGTATATAAAGAGGTCAATAAACTCACAATATGTATAGGGAGAACGTTGGGCCATATGAAAAACTGAAGTCCAAAAGACTATAGACCTCCTCTCTCCTCTTGAGTCAAATTTCATGAGAGGGACCTTGAAACTATCAGGGTGATAGTAAAGCAGCAGATGATAAATGTAAGAGGTGTATTTGAAGACTATTTCCCTGTCCATCATCATGAATTGCTCATGCATTTTGTTGGCTATGAATGTGGCATAGTCATATATGATGGCAGGGGGCTGCACTGGAGTATATAGGCTAATAACTGGAACACTGTCTCATCTACAAACTCCCCTATCTTGCATCCTAAGATATAGGAAATCATATCCACCATGAGCCTGCCTGTTTCATTGAATGAAACTTGATGATACGGTGGAGGATGGTCACTCTGATATTTCGGTATCATGAACAGTTGATTAACTCTTAGTATCTCTGCTTTGGAAATCCTTAGACCGCTATCAATCAAATGTTTTAGTGTGAGAGGAACCAAGGATTGGGGAGGCTCATAATTCAGCATTTGATTGATGGATTGAGGAGTGATATGGAACAACACTGACCCATTTTAGCTGAGGATTGCTCTCAGAGTGGGTTCATAGCGAGAATGACAGAGATGGATAAAATCAGGCAGCACATTGACTTCTGGGAGGTAGTAGATAGGCATACTGGATTGCCAAACTCCCAGGGGATCAGTATTATTTTTATAACTGTTTTTGAATTGGAAAACAGTTTGAAGGTGAGATTCAAGTCCCCTCATATCCTCAATATGGAAATCTCGGTCTGCTAGAGGTATCCACTCTAAGTCCATGTGTGGGGCATTCAGAGGAGCAATATTCAGGGCAACTAGGGCCTCCATGTCTTGTATTGTTTGATTGAATGGAATAGAGGCGAAATAGCAATAGGAGGCAAATTGAGGCTCTGCAAATAGCATGACGGGCACAACTATTGATTTGTTATTTGAATGGACCTCACAATATAGAGCTTATGGAACGATGAAGAGTGGCAGTACTCCAGCTAGATGTTTTAACAAGAATGGGTCGAAATTAGAGGCTCAGTGGGCACTCGACACAATGCTGAGAGGAGGGGAACCGAATTTCGCCTGGGAGCACCAGTTTGCAGATGGGACAGGAAATTCAGGTTTTCCTTTTAGGAGCAAAGGCTAGAACCAATGAAAAATAATATAGTTGGGCAGCTTGGCTGAATAACATAGAGATTTCAGTATTTCACAGGCGACCATGAACAAACAGAGGGGATGAATAACCCTTTCACAGAGGGAATTGGCTCAGGGTGTCAGTTTGCAGAGAATGACCAGCTCAAATGATAGGTGCAGGGCAATGGGTGACTGGTAGGAGTAGTTTTAACAGCTAAAAATGAGTTCTTATTCGGAATTTTGAGCAAAGAAGCATGAAAACAAGGTTTTGGGTGAAAATCGGGTAAATACATGTTATGAGGATGCCAGAGGAACATGACAAGAAGAAATCGAGCTGTTGAGATGAACTACGGTGCCGAATTTGCAGGTTGGCTGGCTGCTAAAGTCTTGGGAGTGTGAAATAATGGAAAACCACATGCACATTACTTTCACAGTGAAAAAACAGAAATGAACTAAAGTAGTCATTTTCATGAATTTTAACTCAACTTTCCAGAATTTTTGCGCTTTTTGGGATTTTTGGTGTTTTCCCAGGATGACGTCATCATGACATATTTTTTGTCATGTAGCGGGTATGGAAAATGATGTGGCAGCTGGCGTGGATGATGACGTGGCAGTGGACACGGTGGCAGGTTGATGATGTCAGCAGGTGACATGGCACAAGTACAGTATGGTGGCAGGTGATGTGGTAGGGTGACGCGGCGCTGACATCGCAAAGGGGAAGAGCGGTTTTGAATTTCATCGGACCGCCTTTGGTACAGAGGCAGTATCTGTTAGGGGCAGCCCGATGCAATCGGATGCCGCCAGCTGTCCCGGTGTACGACGGTAAAACCGTCGGACATCGGGTGCTAACGTACCCACACAAGAGGGCGCCCAATATGCATAATAGCCGTTGGATTTGAGGAAGGTGATCCGACGGTGGCCGGGAGGAGAAGGTGCGCGAGGTTTAGCACAAGTGCGCGTGGTTTAAATAATGAAATATTTGCGGCCGCGGGTGGGTTTAGACCTTAGGTTAAGGTTAGAATAATTTCGAGTTTCGGCTATTTATTAATCAAATATTGATAAATCCCAGAAATGGAAAGTTGGGGAGGGTTAATATGGTTATTTATTCAACCAAGAGTCAAATAAATCCCGAGTGAACGTGGAGGGACTAATAGTGGGCCCCAAGTGGACCTAATGTTTTCCTGACTTTAATTTATTTGGCTATAATTGCCAAGGGGTGGGATATTTACTATTTATTGGGGTTTTTATATAGTTTGTTTTAGAGTAGGGGTAGGGAAACATGGTGTAAGGAGCTATATAATAGAATTAGATGTTAACATGGGTTCTGAGAAATGACAAGGGATGTGGGGATGCTAAGTTTATGGATTAGAAACTCAAGCATAAGGAAATGAATGGATTTTACAAATATAAAGTTTTACACAAGAAATGTGGCTTCTTTTCACTAACTCAACTCAATTGCCAACTTGGATTTAGTAAGAAATGAAGTGAAACTGGATTACTTGGGCAGCTCTCAAGGTCCTTGAGGGGATGTTAGTTAATGATTTTTTTGGGGAAATGAAAGGGGAATTAGTCATGCTTCCTTGTTGTATTGCCATCCAACTGCCAAGATGCCAACTTATACATGCAATGGGCCCTCCTTTTGATAAACCAAATGGTAATACCATCTTTACTTCTGCAGCCTCAGACTACCTACCCAGCTTAAAAATCCTAACATATTTTTCTTCACTTAGATTAGGTGCATTTGCATTAGAAAACCCTGAATGTCCTCTTTTCTTTGACTGCCCTCCTACCTAACTCTACCCTTATCTCTTCCAAGGGCCCAGACTAAGCAATTGGGCTCCTTTGATTCTCTACCTATCTAAAATCTGCCAAGACTAGGCTGTTTGGACAGATTATTCATTCTCTATATTCTACAATAGAAAATTGAAACCTAGGGAGACCAATATTAAACTGTTTGGACCTCCCTTTAGATGAAAAATTTACAAAAATGGAATAATTCTTCAAAACAAGAATGCAGCAGATGAACTTTGACTAGCACTCTTTCATGGCCTCTTTCTTTGGTGTCTTTCAACAAATATGGAGCATTGCAGCATGCAAAGTATGACATATTTGGCCTGTAAAAATGTCAATCATGAAATATGAGTAACTTGCTGTAGCAGGAGGCTAACACCATGGACCTCGTGCAAGGGGGCTACATACCCCCATTTTGCGCCTAGCGCAACGTACAAGGGGGGCTACCGTCCCCTTATGATCCTCCCACACATGGGGTAGTCATGGAAAGAATATAACACACACCCAAAAAATAATTTTAACATCGTCAACATCACTAAAACCCATGGAAGTTTTAATTCCAACACCCACTTAGGATATTACGGGCCTAGACACATTTTTAAAATCACCCAAGGCCAAGTTGTTAAAAAACATGGG
>APFE031362879.1:22773-31871 GCA_000404065.3 Pinus taeda
TTGAGATGATGTTGTGTTGGTGTAGAACCTATGCAATACCCTCTTCAGCCTCTGCAGACCTCCCAACTGACCGATTGCAACTTGTGCAACAAAAGTGAAATTTTGAGCTTGTATTGATAGACCCCCCTCCAAACTGATTGTAGTGACCACTGAACCATCTCATTCAACCTTATATCACCTAGTATACTTCCAACCTACCAAAATATCGAATTTACAAATTAAATTTCAAATAATTTTAGAATTCTGTCAGCAAGAAATTGTGGAAAAAGGGTCTCCAAGTGACAACTGTAATTCCCAAACCGTAACACATGGGAATAAGAGGAGAGGTCTTTTTCTTACTTGTACCATTATAGACAAAAAAATCTTTTGGTTATAAGAAAATTCACTTTATTTTGTTATAAAATGGCGCAAAAAAATAATGGTTGAAACAGGAGGAAAATATAAAATTTTATTTTTTGAAAAGTAGGCCTCCATGAGAGTTTCATATGTCCCAAATAATAACACTTCTACACAACCTGAATGAGGTTTTTGTTATTTGGCCCATTTATGGAAAAAACCTATTTCCATGATTTTAAATTCATTTCCATTTGGTCACAAAATTATTTTGAAAATTATGACCAAAACAATCAATTTTGTAGCAAATTCGTAGTGAAGTGTAGCAAACCTCCGTGGTTGATATCGTTGCAGATGGTTCTGTGCAAGGATGAGTGTGTAGATGTGCTTGAGATGACCTGGTGATGATGTAGCACCATCTGAGTGATAAAAAACCATCTACGTTCACCTTATATCACCCAACACACTTCAAACCTTCTAAAATGTCCACAGTTTCATCAAAACATGGCATCGTGGAACTTTAAATAGCAGGCTCTTAGTTACATAGGTTCAAACTTCAACAACATGGAGTAAAATAGAGCGTATAGAAAAAACTTCAAAATGACAAAATTAGAATGTTTATAAAATCTCTAAGACTCAAAAGGAACTGAAATTTGTATGGCAACTCAGGATATGGAGGAGCCATATGAGTTTAAAACAATGGAAATTTAATGGATGTGCCACTATAGTTCACCAATTTATCATGGAATTTTGTTTACATTCTAATGTTTCTCTCTCGGTAATCAACTAAGGATGATTGATGTGAAACTTGTGATTCGATGGCTTCATAAGTGGAGGGTGAATGGCCATAAAGTAGCAAAGCCCTTATCTTCTAGATATGAAGATTTGAACTTGCCAACAGAAGTTGAAAAATCTGAATCTTTGGATTTAGATATGTCCATCTCTTTAAATTTGTCAATGTTTTTAGAAGGTGCACACCCATGTCAAACTAATTTCGCAGGAGAAAGATCACAATTTTGTAAATGTTCTGTGTACTTTATAGCAACAATAGAAGCTAGCTCCCTTTGATTAGATCTGATATGTTTAAGACACTTGAAGGTGATATACAATATGCAAGTGAAATTTGATGTATTTTGGGTAATGGATCAAGTTACTAAACACATAAACAAATGATTTTTAAAATTATTTAATAGCCAAAATAGAGACAAAATACCATATCAGAAACACATAGCAACAAACATGATAAAGGAGTTCAACCCTCTCCTCGGCTACATCTCCTGGTCCAACTTCCAATGTAGGGCCTCTTTTATTAAGTGCTCAACTTTGTGTTTACATGGATTTACAATGCTCAAAATACAAAACTAATGTCTCCAATGGATCCAAAACTATCAAAAAACCCCATCTGGTTTCTTTCTGCATCTCATTTGACTAGAAAATGAGAAAGTTATGCATGTTACCACTTTCTCCCAATTTCCATAGCTAACCATCCTTCAATTTGACCCAAAACTAGCTTGAGCACCCCAAACCTGGAATCAACGCACAACCCTAGCATACAATCCCACCCGATGGGCAAAATTGTTGAACAGTTAACTTGTCCACTAACACCCAGTTTCTAAAATTTGAGGTCATATGGGGGCCAAGTGCTTAGGGGCTGGGGCTAACCGCTTGCTCCCACCAGCTAAGGCTAACTGCCCACCCCCACTGACTGGGTCCCTAACACCTAGCATTATGGTCATATTAATGTGCATGTGAACACATCGGGTGCCAAATACTATGGGTGCATGCCAACTGTCAAGGGTCGTGGACATGTGGCAGGCCATAGGTCCTAGGGCTGCCCCTGCTCCGCATCCTAGGGGCTGATCCCTTTCTTCTTTCCACCATAGGTTCTTGCTCTGGTGCATTGTGTTGTAGGCTATGACCATGGGGTTGGGGCTAAGCCCTAGCCCTTGGTCCCGCCCCTTGGTTTTGAGGGCGCAAGGACTAGGGTTAGGGCTTAGCCTTGACCCGAACCTCTAATGTGAATTGCGTAGCCATTGAAATATGGCCCAGAGCCATAAGATGATCAAGCAGAGGTCTATGGTTTGATTCTCATGGGGTGCTTCAACCCCCATACAAAATTTTTGACCTATACCTGGAGGCCACATGGTTGCGTCCTATTGACCCATTTGGTCTCCCACCATTGGCCCCATGTTACACAGTCAGCCCAAAATAATATTAAAAAATTTGAACCATCAATATTAAAAATAAAATGTGAGACAACCAAAACAAACCATTTTTTCGACCAATTTGGAGATACCAAGTGGCAACCTACCAATGGCCCAAAATGTACAATCACCCTGTCAATTCTATAATTTTTTTATATGTTTGGGAATTCGATCAGAACGCGATATCAGGAGCATGCACTATTGGTTTTGAACGATTCAAGTTGCGTTGTATTCATATCACTGATATCTATCCAATGGTACATGTTTTGATATTTGTCGCACAATTTTGAGCGCTTAATTGATCCCTTGGATCACTCCTCCCCATTGGAAGCTTTTAGACCTCCAAACGACTACTTTCAGTCAAAAAATAGATGAAGGTATTGTTCCCTCACCCTTCCAACCTCAATCCATTTAGCTTTTCTTGGATTTTTTCCTTTGAGACCAACATGAAGGTTCTCCACATTCCCTCATTTTGAAGTTCTTGTCCTTCTGACAAGGATAGTATCCTGTTGCAATTCTTCAAGCAATTCTGGAGAGAAATTTTCTATTGAAGGAATATGAATATGATCTCCTTGATCATCAATCAAAGGAGGCTCATATAGTTACAAATCCTCAACATTAACAACTGCATACATTTTTATATAAGTAGGCAACTCCAAATAGAAGGCATTGTTACCAATATTTTCTAGAATCTTAAAAGGCCCATACCTTATTGGTTTCATCTTTTTACCTTCTCTTTTAAGCCTCTCTTTCCTAATGTAAATCCAAACCTCATCTCCAACTTGAAAACTGTGATCAACGTGATGTTTATCATGCCTTGTCTTGTACTTGGCTTGGCTCTTTTCGAACTGTTCTTGAACCATTTGATGCACCAATTGAACTTTTTCAATGAATCTCTTGGCCTTATCAATGTCACTGTGACCTTCAATAGCAACATCTTTCCATAAGATAAAATCTAAAGGATATTTTGGTAAGTAACCAAAGCATGTCTCAAATGGAGATGTTTGAGTTGATGAATGCTTTTCCTAGTTATAAGCATGTTGAATGTAGTATAAGTGCTCATCCAAAAGCTTAGGATGTTTGCTACAATAACCACAAAGAATATGTATCACCATTCTATTCACCACTTATGTGTGACCATTGGTTTGTGGATGGAATGATGTACTCTTTTTCAACTTGGTGTCCATGAGTCCCCATAACGTTGACCAAAAATTGCCAACAAATTGAGAATCTAGATTAGAAATAGTGGATTTGGGAAACCCAAAATGTACCCATACATGTTGAAAGAAAATTTGTGCAGTCTATTCAGCTATAAACTACTTTTTACAAGGCAACAAAATACACATCTTTCTGAAACTATCTACCACAACATAAAGATAATCATGGTTTTTTTAGACAGACAATCCTCCTACAAATTCCATAGAAACACTTTCCTAAGGACAAGAAGGGACTGGAAATGGAGTATACAATCCTAACTTTCTATTTCTAGGCTTACTTGTAGCACATACAAAACGTCCTCTTACATATCGTGACACACTATCATTCATACGAGGGCAATAGAAATACCTTTGTAATTGTGCCATCGTCTTTCCTAAACCAAAATGGCTAACAATAAGAGAAATATGTACTTCCCTTACAAGGTTGACTCTTTCACCATTTGGAATGCATAGCTTATCAAGATGATAACAAATTTTACCATGCACATGGTAATCCAATTCCTCTAATTGGTTGTGTTGACACAAAGTTGCGTATACATCTTTAAAGTCATCATCTAAAGCATATTCTTCAAGTACCTCTCATGCATGGTAGAATTATGCTTAAGAATAGATGAAGCACTAATAAATGGTCTAGAAATCATGTCAACAACCTTGTTATAAATACCTTTCTTATACCATCACCAAGTGGAATTGTTGCAAGAAACCCATCCATATGAACTGCCTCCCTTGTTGTAGCCTAGTTTGTGATTGCAAGTTTTGCAATGGTTGATGACTAGTGTGAATGATAGTTTCCTTTCCCATCAAATAGTGTTTCCACTTTTTCACACTTTGCACCAATGCATACAATTCCTTGTCATATGTAGGACAGTTAAATACCGCACCATTAAAAGTTTCAGAATTATAACATATGGGATTATCATGTTGCATCAAGACTGCTCCCATGGCATAGTAACTTTCATCTATTTGTCTCTCAAATTTCTACCCTAAATCAAGAAGTGCAAGAACTAGAGTTGTGTCGATTCTCTCCTTCAATGCATCTAAGGCTTTCTAATGCTTTCCTCCCCATTGAAAAAACTTCTTTATACTTGTCAAGGCATTTAATGGAGCTATAATTGAAGAAAAGTTAGAAATGAACTTTCTCCAATATTGGGTTACTCCCAAAAAGCTTCTAACCTCAGTTACATTATTGGGCTTGGGTCAATCAATAATGAATTTGACCTTTGAGGGGTCTATCTTCAATTCACCCCTCAAACAATATATCCCAAATACACTAATGAGGTCTTTCCAAACTCACATTTAGACATCTTTGAAAACAAATTTTCTTTCTTCAAGACATCTAAGACTTGCCTAAAATGCTTGGCATGTTCTTCACATATTTTGCTAAATATCAGTATGTCATCTCAGTAGAAAATTACAAAATCATCAATAAAAGGCCTTAAGACATCATTCATAACTCTCATGAATGTTGCAGGAGCATTACAAAGCCCAAACGGCATATTTGACCATTCAAACAAACCTTTCCTTATTTTTAAGGTTGTCTTCAGTATGTCTCCTTTAGTAATCCTAATTTGATGATAGCCACTTCTCAAGTCCATGTTAGTAAAATACACAACATCTTTCAACTGATCAAGAAAAATCATCAATTTGAGGAATAGGGTAATGATTCTTTACCATAATCTTGTTGAAGGATCCGAAATCTACACACATGTGCCATGTACCATCTTTCTTTGGTACTAAAACAATTGGTGACCCATATGGTGATTTCTACATTCTTCGTGATTGATATCTTGTACATGCCAATGTTTGGAAAGAGGAAAATCTCGCTGAAATTGGATCTCATGTTGGATTCCTCTTTTAGGAGGCAATGCTTTGGGTTCATGAAACATTGTTAACAATCTCATACAAATCAAATTTTAACTTTGCATCACATCCTTGGAAAGATTAATTTTCAAGATCCTCTTTGGGTTTGATCATCAAGAGTACAAATTTCATACTAGAATTTTCTAACATATTCATTTGTCTAGCATTCACAAGTGACAAATTCAACTTCTTGTTATGTTCTCTAACAATGTACTTAACTCCATCTTTAAACAAATTATATTTGTTCTCGTGGTGATGAAATATGGATATCCTATCATATAGATATGGGCTTCCTAGAAAAATACCACAAATGTCAAGTCGAATGACTTCAAGCTCTACCTCATCTATAAAGTTTGCAGCGATGAAAAATCTCAATTTACACCTTTTTGTCACATGCAATTTTGCATTGTCATATATTGATCCGAATTGGATCCTTAAACATTTCCATGGCTATTTGAAATTATGTCAGGCCTCAAAATCTTATGAATGACGAGCTTATCAGAAATGACCTCTGGAAAATGGCAATTTGTGGCCAGCACAGAACAACGAGGACCCTCGGTCAAAGCGCACTGACCATTGGCCCATGGAGACTATGCATGGACACAAATTGGAAATCGAAAGCCCAAATCCAAAAACAGAGGCAGTTTATGATACGCTATTAGCGCAAAGCACCAATCGCATATCATAGGTAAAAACTCTAAATGAAGGAAAGCCCCGAGTGCTCGGTCACGAGGAAAATGGGAAATGTGTAGAAAATGTCAGAAGGCAGGCCCTGGGCCCAAAACCAATAGGATGTTGCGTGCACGTCGAGCGGTAAGTGGGTTTGGCCAAGTTTAGCACGATGCCACACACCAGGTGAGAAGCATCTAGCGGATGTGAGAGAAAACCACTTACATCACGTGAGTAACGGTTGAGAAACTTACCCGGGCGACATGGACAGAGACCGTAGGATCTGCAGGCCCCAAATCAACAGCAGAGAAGCAACCCGATGGATGACCAGATTTGACAGGGAAATAGGCTGAGGCAAATAAGATTTGAGATTCGACATGACTGATGAGTTGGCAGGGGGAACAGTTTCACGACTGATCTTGGAGCAATGAAAATAACAACTATTCAAAGAGAACTAACACTCAGTTCACAAGGAAACAGGTGGCCACCTCTCTATGAAGCATTACAGTGATGATGACGCATAGCAGGGGAATTCTAGTGGACAGAGATAGGAGATCTAGAGAGTCGGGAAGCAAAAACGAATAGTCAAGGAGAAGATTGGCTTTAAGCCATGAAAAAATAGAGAAAGCAAGAAGGAGAAGAAGCAGTAAAAGAGAGCAAAGAGAGAGAGAAGCAAAAAATTGTAGAGAACAGAGAAGCCGAGCTGACCTGTAGAGCAAAGGCAACATCAACAGACAGAGAGAGAGAGAGAGTCCAAGAGTCTATGAACTCGGGATAAGGCTTGAGAGGTTCGAGCAACTCCTTTGTGTATACCTATAAGGTATTGAGTACCAAATTGGACTCATACCACTGAGACCAGTTGAGGTCGATATTTGTAAGGGGAGTTTGTGTACTCTAGAGACTTGGGGGATCCAAGTACAACCCTACTGATCATTATCTATTAAGTGAGGTTCAATTTGAGCTCACTGTTGTAAAACTCTATTTTTTAAGGCACAATAGAAAGACCACCACTGAAGGCTGGACCAGGAGTCGTAGCCCAGGAGGATTGGGTGAACTCCTTATTAAATTTGTTGTGTTTATATGTTTGCTTACTATGCTCTCTTACTGTTTTAGTGTCTGTGTATTTCGCAATCTTATCATTCCATTGCATAAGATAACATAGGCACACCCCAGCACTTGAGTCTGTAATACCTTCATTAATTAATTGAGATCATTCACGAGTGATTTCAGATCAAGTGGTTTCAGAGCTTCTAGGTTGTTTAAGGTTAGACAAGCTTGTGCAGGATTTTGTTGTTGAATGCTAACTAGATCAAAGCTTAAATTAGGAGAAGGAGAGTTTGTTGAAACTAATTCAGAAATTGGAAGAGTCTATTCCAAGAAGAAAATGTCAGAAGAAAATCCCTTGGAATCATATCCCCAGTTCATGGATAGTTTTATGACCTTGAAGTCAATGGTGGAAGAAATGTATAGGGACTTTAGGAAACATAAATCTATTGGCATTATGGCTAAAGTGTTGTCCTTGCGGGCAACCCATTCAGGTGATAGATCACAGTACTTCAAGTCAGCAACAGAGATTGATAATCAGCTATCAAATATTGAATAAAATAAGGGTACGCAGGTACACCTTACATAAGGTGCATACACGCAGGTCGGTGTTACATAAAGTGCGTACATACCCGCAGTTATCCCGTTCAGGAGGTGCGTACCCCCAGTGCACACATTTCAAGGCAAAGAAAAGCACACATGGGGTTTCTTATGTTTTACACTTGGTTTTTAGCTAACGGTTTTGTGTTATTATGGTGTCGGCCCATGGTATTAATCCATGATTTAAGGAAGAGCTTTACTATATAAAGCAAAGGAGATCATTTGGCTTAAGCATGTTTTTGGTTGAATATCTTATGTGGGCAAGATCTGGTCTAGATCTAAATAAGGCGAATCTACTGATGGACTAAGATCTCTTCGGCGCATGTTCAGATCTGTAGATTTGACTGTCTGGGTTCTTTCTGAAGTCTTGAAATCATCTATGCCCGAAGGTACGCAGGTACAATGAGAGAAAAGTGCGTACATACGCAGGAACAAAGCATTTCAGGTGTGCCCGTACGCAGGCACAGAAGGGTTTCAGGTGCGCCAGTACGCAGGTACAGAAGGGTTGCAGGTGCACCCGTACGCAGGCACAGAAGGGTCTCAGGTGCGCCGGTACGCAGGTACAGAAGGGTTGCAGGTGCGCCCGTACGCAGGCACAGAAGGGTTTCATGTGCGGAGGACCACAGGCAGTTCAATGGACTCAGAGCGAGGTACGCAGGCGAGCAGTTGAGCAGGGTGCGTACGTAAGTAGGCGAGCAGTTGAGCAGGGTGCGTACTGTAAGCAGGCAAGCAGTTGAGCAGGGTGAGTACTGTAAGCAGGCAAGCAGTTGAGCAGGGTGCTTACGTAAGCAGGCGAGCAGTTGAGCAAGCTACTTACTTCTCTTGAAATCCATGTTTATCCTTGCTGTGTTCTGGGTGTTGAAGTGATGTCTAGTTTCTGGTATGATGATCTTATGACAGCCGTCTGAAAAGTGATTGAGTATATCTTTATGTGATCTGATGAACTAGATCTGATTGATGACCCTCATTGTATATGTATTGATCTAGTGATTGGGTGATTCAGAAGGTTGTTTGATTATGAGCTTCAATGTGGTTATTGGGTCCAGTATGAAAATTGGATGAAATGTGGCCCTTTCAGATTATCTGTTGTGCTTCAGTGTATCCAGTATGAAAATTGATGAAACGTGGTACCTGGAGGAGAGAAGATTGTAGGTCAGCACCTACGTACTAG